>APFE030390181.1:158615-198504 GCA_000404065.3 Pinus taeda
GCAATAGTATATAACACTAATTAATGTTTTTTTGACAAGTTTTGGAAGATAGAGAAATATCAACAAAAGGCAACGACATGTTACAATGAAATCTTACTACAATACTACTTCCTTGAGCCTTACAAATGTGTTGAAGTTAAATACTGTGTTTGAGTATGCCAATATGAATGCCTCACAAATAAAGAAATAGATCGTAATTTTCTACCTTCAAAATTAGAGGTCATTTTGGTACAATTCCTCCATATTTCTTCTTGATCACTTCCTCCTACTATAGAAAACCTTAATGAGTACAAAGAATTTTTTCTTTATAGTTTGAAACATATGTCTACAAAGGACTATAACAATTTTGTAAATAAATTTTGAATTTCTATGTGAATTAAGATCGGCCATTGCATCTGCTACGATGCTAAGAAGACGGATGAACTCTCGAGGACGAAGAGCTAGGGTTTCAAGCTTCTGCAAGCATTGAACTCCATGGAGGGGCGCAAAGGGGGAGCTCCAGTCCCTCCTATAGTCAAGCTGTGCCAGCTGAGGTAAGAAGCCGATAGAAACTGCCAAAGGTCCTTTAGGAGAAGGGAAAAGGAACATTGAAGAGGGACAGGATTTAACCAAAACAAGGGAAGACAATAGAACAAAAGAAAATGAGGAAGAAGACAAGAAACATGAAGCAGAAAACAAAACACAAAAGGGGCCATGTAAACCCAAGGTTGAGGTCACACCTAGAGTAGTTTTAAATGATCTTGCTCTGTAGCCGCACAGGGACCACATGTGGACCTACACTATCATTTGTAAATTCATGGGATTATGGCCCACAAAAAAGGCACTACAAGCATGGATTAAATACCACTAGAAACCAAAAGGAGGCATAGACATGTGTCTTGGGTCAAAGGGTTTCTTCATTATGGTCTTTACAAATATTGAGGAGAAAGATAGGGTGTTTGAAGGAGGGCCCTACTTCTATGCAGCTACATGCCTCTATATGCGACCTTCGATGTTGAATTTTGTCCCGAAGCGAGAGACTTTTACTTCGGTCCCGATCTGGGTAACACTCTATTCCCTACCTCTTGATTACTAGCAAATTGAATTGTTATCTGCTATAGGAAACAAATTAGGGCATTTTGTCAAAGCATCTGAGGCCACCAAAAGGGTAAAATATACTTCCTTCACACGAATATGTGTGGATATGGATCTCTCTAGAGCTCTCCCAGATGAGGTCATCTTAGAAGTTTTTGATGAAGAATGGGTGCAAACAGTAGATTATGAACATATTATTTTCAGATGTCCCAGGTGCCATGAGCATGGGCACCTATTTAGAGACTTCCCTCTCAGTAAAATAGAGAACAAAAGTAAAGCCACCACAGTGAAAGACACTGAAAACTTTCACAAACTGGGATATAGAGGAAAAGGGGGCAAAGGGGGGCCAAAGAAATATCAAACAGAAGGGAAACAGGCCAATTTGAACAAGTTCCAAGTACTAGAAGAAGAGGAAGAGATAACGAAGGTAGATCAGGTAATGGAAGGTAGCCCAAGGGAGTAGGAGAAAGAAGAAAATAGTGGGAAAACACAGGGAATTAATAAACTGAAAAAGACTATGATGAAGGATGGAGAACTGGAAATGGACTAAGAAATGACCCAGAGTGAGATGGAAATGGAGGATCATGAACTACAGGATATTCTTGATAGAGAACACCTAGATCTGGAAGGTTTCTTAAAACAGGGGACCATGGGAGGGGTAGACTAACTACCTCAAGAAGAGTTCAACATAGTACAACAGTTGTTCCTACGGAAAACTCAAGATAAAGGGATAGAAAGGCAAAGAAATAATGAAAGGTAGGGCAACGAAGGTGTGAAAACCATGAAAACCACACCAGGTTTAGCTCCTAGAAATCCATGAAAGAAAAGAGGCAGAAAAAAGCAGAATGAGTTATTGATGGAATGTGGAAAGCTAATGATAGATTCAGGTAAGATGAACGACCTAACCAACTACTCCTTTACAAATCTTTCATAATGAAGCTCACATCTTGGAATATGAGAGGTCTAGGTAGTAAAAGAAAATAAAGAATACTTAGCAATAGAATGAAACAAGAAGCTCCAGATATGATCTTTATCCAGGAAACTAAATGTTCCATTCAAAAAATAAAAGAAATACACAACAAATCGCTCAATAAATATGAGTTTCTAGAATTCAAAGCAGATAAAACAGCAGTAGGCATACTTACTCTTTGGAACCCCCAAAGATTGGCATAATAGATGCTGAGGCATCTAGGAATTATTTACCAGTGGTTATCCAACATGTGGGAGATAGGGAGACTTATCTAGTTACAAATGTTTATGGTCCCTAAAGACCGAATGATAAACTCGGGTTTCTAGATTCTCTTGTGGAACTAAGAGATAGACATGCAGGAGTACCATGGATCATGGGTGGGGACTTCAACATGATCAAATCACTTTCAGATAAAAAAGGGGGAACCAGAACTTTAAGCAAAGACTCTATAACATTTCAAACTTTTATAGACAATATGAAGCTAGTTGACATGGATATGAGTAATGGCCTCTTTACATGGAACAATAAGAGAGGAGGAGAGTCTCAAGTCACCTCAAAGTTATACAAATTCATAATCTCAGAGGACCTTATGCTCACCAACAAGGAAATGATAGTGAGTATTCTCCCCTTTGGAGGCTCTGACCATTGGCCTGTACAACTTGAGGTTTAGGGCATTAGGACCCCCAAGAATAGACCTTTTAGATTTGAGAATATCTGGCTCACCCACCTAGATTTTATAAGCAACATTGCAAAATGGTGGACAGAAGATCTGCATATTTAGAGTACAAGAATGTTTTTGCTACACAAAAGACTAAAACACATCAAGCTCAGACTCAAAGATTGGAACAAGAATGAATTTGGCAATATTTTTGAAGCAAAAAAAGCTATTGAAGATAAAATGCAGGAACTCAATCAAGCACTTATCATGGATGGCTTTGATAGAGTCAGAAATGATCAAGTCACCAAACATCATCAAGTTTAGGAGAACTTATGTAAACAAGAGGAAATATTTTAGAGACAAAAATCTAGAGTTCAATGGCTAAAAGAAGGGGAGCAAAACACTAGATTTTTCCACAGATCCACCATGGTGAACAGATCTAATAATATGATCTTTTCAGTTAAGGACGTTGGCGGTCATCTACTCAATACCCATGAAGATATAGAAACTGTGTTAGTTCAGCACTTTCGAGGTATAGCAGAGGAGACCATTTCAGACAGAGCTCATTTTATCAAGGACTTAACAAGGCATATACCTAGGCTAGTAACAAGAGAGGATAATTTCAATCTCAATAAGCCAGTGACTGAAGAGGAGGTTAGTGAGGTCATCAAAGAAATACAAAACGGTAAAGCGCCAGGCCCTAATGGTTTCAATATGGACTTCTTTAAAGCTTGCTAGAACATTGTTAAACAAGATATTCTGAATGTAGTAGAGGACTCCAGGATGAATAGAACCATTTTGAAGGTGCTCAATACGTCCTTCATCTCCTTGATCCCCAAACAGGAAAATGCTGAAACTCCAGACAGGTTTATACCCATAGCTTTCTGCAATGCGGTGTACAAGATAATATCCAAAGTTATTGCCAATAGACTCAAACCCCCTCTTCCTACTCTAGTTTCTGGGGAGAAATCAGGTTATGTGGAGGGTAGACAAATTCTCAATAACATCATTCAAGCGCATGAGGTGGTGCATTCATTGTTAAGCAATAGGAAGGCGGGAATGATTATGCAATTGGACCTAGCCAAAGCTTATGATAAGTTGAATTGGAGCTATATCAGGAAGGTCCTTCTAGCCTTTGGATTTGACCATAACTGGGTAAGATGGGTTATGGCCCTGGTAACTTCTACTAGCTTTGCAATTCTAGTTAATGGTTCTCCTTCCAAGACTTTTACTCCTTCAAGAGGCATCAGACAGGGATATCCGCTCTCTCCCTTTCTCGTTATCCTCATGATGGAAGGACTTGGTAGGTCTATCAAGCATGCGAAAGAAGTGGGTAGCATCAAGGGTCTCCAACTAACTGAGACTAGACAGGCTTTGACCCATCAACAATTTGTTGATGACACTATGTTGTAGGGTATCCCCACGGTCAAAGAAGCACTAGCTTATAAACAAATCCTATGTGACTTTGCCATGGCTACTGGTATGGAGGGAAATCTCTCCAAATCTAATATTTTTTTCTTTAATACTAATATCGCTATCTAGAGTAATATCTCCAGAATTCTGGGCTTTCAAAGGGATGCCCTTCCTTCCAAATACTTGGCAGTTCCTCTAACTGATAAAACTTTGCACAAGAGAATTTGGGAACCAGTGATTAATAAGATGTAGGATAAAACCCTGAAATGGACTATTAGATCTTTAAACTTGGCTTGTCGGTTGGTGCTTACAAAAGCTTTACTTCAATCAATCCTTGTCTTCATGCTTTCAACCCTTCCAACTCCAAAAGGAGTTTTACAACAATTTAGAACCATTCAAAGAGACTTTCTTTGGGGTAAGGGGGAGGAGAGAAAGAGATGGGCCTTGGTAGCCTGGGATAAGATTTGTAAACCTAAAAACCATGGAGGTCATAGATTGGATTAGATCTTCCTGAAGTACTAAGCAAAGTCTTAGGGGAAAATTTATGGTGGCATTGGGTAAAGGATCCAAAGGCTCAGTGGGCTAGTATTTGGAAGGAAAAATACGCCAACACTTGGCAAGATGATGATCACATAAGGATGACTGGAATCATAAAAATATCCTACATCTAGAATAAATCTTGGGAGAATAGAGGCTTAGTGCAAAAAAATAGTTTCTAGGAAATCAGAGAGGGAGATATTGCTTTGTTTTGGGAGAATAAATGGAAAGAAGAACCTACATTGTTAAGAGAGGACTTTTTGGACCTCAAAGAAGAAACTGATACCAAAGGGTTACTCAGGGTAAAATATTTTTGGGATCAAACCAATAGTGGAGGAAAATGGAGAACCTAGAAGAATACAGAATACAGGGATGATAGCCCCTTGAAAGAAAAAGTTGATGGACTTCTTACAATGTTGGGCCAAAGGAAAATTCTAGTTTCAGAGGAGCATGACCAACTTCGATGGGGCAACAATAATGAAGGTACCTTCAATCTTAAGGAGGCTAAGCGCATAATCCTAGAACTGGATTCCAATGTACCAGACAGGGTTTGGCAGAACCTATGGAGGCATCAAGGAAGGATGAAAATCAAACTATTCATGTGGCTGGTACATCATAAGAAAATTCTGACTTGGTAAAACATTCACAAGAGGGGTGTTCTGGGACCTTCTAGATGCCAGCTCTGTGAAGCCCAAGAGGAAACTATGGAGCACATTTTCAATAATTTCATTTTCACCTCTAGGTTGTGGGATACTTTTGCCACAATTTTCCAACCAACAAACAGGGACAAAGGAAGCATTATCAATACCCTAAATAACTAGAGACGAAACTTCTCTGGTTATGGATTTATTTTCTCAGTTTGGGCTTAAACTCCAAGCTTCATAATATGGAATCTCTGGAAAGAAAGGAACAACAGAATCTTCAAAAATGAAAAAGGTTCCTCCCAATGCATTTTTGAGCAGATCTTAAGACAACTTAAGGAGATGGTAGGTAATTTAGTGCAAACTTCCCCAAAGAATCCACCTTCAGAAGTTGAAATGTAGATACTTCTACAGTTGGGTATGCAGGGGATTATACCATAGGGCATGGATAGGAAGATGATGAAACTGGAAAATAAGACAGATTACTGGCATCCTCCCCCTCAGGGTTTTTTTAAACGCAACATTAATGGGGCCTCAAAAGGCAACCCAGGTATTGCTGGTTTTGGAGGGGTGTTAAGGGATGAAAATGGCTACATCCTTTTTATTTTCCATTGCCATTTGGGAAGAGCCACAAACAATATGGAAGAATTAATGGCACTTGAGCAATGTTTAGAATTCCTAAAGTAGGATAATCTCCAGAATATAATAAATGAAGCTAATTCTGAGTTAATCATTAACTCGGTCAAGAGAATCCGTTGTGGCACAGAGCCAGAAAAAGTCTCAAGACGCTGGAGGTTGCTTCAAGTCTTTCAAGGTATTCAATTTCACCTTCTGTGCTTGCGAACCATGAGTTTTACTCATGTCTGAAGGACAAAAAATAAATTGGCAGACATTCTAGCCAATCAAGGGGTGCTCTGTACCAAAAGCAGGGTCAAGTTGAGTTAGCAAGAGATGCCTCAAAATAGATTGAGGGAGCATTGTCTCAATCAGGTGGATGAGGACAGAACATTATTTCAAAACAAAGCCACAGAGACAAGGTCTAGTTGATTTGGATTCATTACGAAGTGTTATTTTAGAAGTGATGTCACATTTGGGATGCAGGTCTCTATCTGCCTCCTCAACCCAGGTAAGAGCAAACCTAGAAGTCTTAGGTGGAAGTTGTTGGGTAAACAATGCTTCTCGAATGGACGGATGGATGGACGAATTTTCATCCTCCTTTGGTTCATGCACCCGAGGAGATGGGATGGTGCGAGGGGCTGAAGTCTTGCCTTTCTTAGCAGACTCAAAACCCCCGCATTACTTACTGTGGTGTCTGGTTTATCGCATGCCCTTCAAGCTGGAAGCAATATTTCAGAGTTGGGAGCGATTCCACTCACCACACAATAAGTGGCCAAGATTGGGGAGAGAATATCGCCCTCATCACGCGGTAATTCTATGTGATTTTGGCTCATGCAATATGATCCTCCACTATTGGATCACGTGAGGAGAATCAACAATCAAGGATAAGCGTGCATGTTGGTGGGTCCAAGTCGTTTATCGCGTTGTAATTCTCTGTATTTTTAATTCATGTGATATTATCCTCCATGTTGGATCAGGCAAGGAGAATCAACGGTTAGGAAAAGCATGCAGGTTGGTGGGTCCGAGTCTTTTATTGTGCATGTTGGTGGGGCCAGGTCTTTTGACCTTTTACAAATTGTTTATTTAAGATTTGAGTTACTACGAGTATGTTGTTTGGGTCTTTAGGACCTAGTTGGTGGATTTGTATTTTGGTGAGGCTTTTACCTAGGGCTAAAAGGATTAGCCTGCGGTTGGGTGTATTTTATGTAATTTTACCCTTTGAACATTTTCAATAGAAGGCATGACTCTTGCATTAGCAAAAAAATAAGATCCGCCATTGCATAAAACTACACATATCTCCAATCTAAAAATTGAACTCAAGAATAATATGAACTACACCCTTTTTTGAGAAAAATGCTTGTATTTCTCTTTTGAATGTTGACTCACCTCTGTGTTATTTCTTTCATGATCCTCAAAACTATTAAAAATATCACATTGCTCTTGACCACTAATATCCTTGGTGTCTACGATGTTCTTGTTTTAATCCAACAGATTTTGGTTGAGTAAATCTAGCCCATGTCAAGGAGTTGATAATAATGTAGAGATCATTCAACAACATTTAACATTTTATCTTGAAAATCAAGCAAGTGAGGCCCATAAGAACCACAATGAAAATAGTGTTTTTTTACATCAAAAAGCCACACCTCACCTTGGTTTTAAAATAATGGCTCCAAAAATTGTATAGGTTACTCGTCTACCTAACTGGTAAAAACATGAAAGAGTTATTGTTAAATTTTCATTTTCAACAAGAAACATAGGGATAAATTTGACAAAGAAAGTTGGATGAGGAAAAACCATGAATGTGAAAATTGAACATAGTGACCTTTGTGGTCCCATGAGAATCTAGTCATTGGAAAGTCCAAATTATTTTATGACATCCATTGACCATGCTACAATGAAATCTTACTGCAACATTGCTTCCTTGATCCTTACAAATCATGAGCCCTATTTTGAAGTTAAACACCTTGTCTAATAAGCAAACATGAACGCCTCATAAATAAAGAAATAGATTGTGATTTTCTACCTTCAAAATCAAAAGTTATTTTGGTACAATTCCTCCATATTTCTTCTTTATCGCTTCCTCTTTCTATTGAAAAACTTAATAAGTACAAATAATTTTGTTATACTTTGAAACATGTGTCTACAAAGGACTATAACAATTTTTTAAATAAATTTTGAATTTCTATGTGAATTAAGATCTCCCCTTGAATAAAACTGCACATATATGCAATCTCGAAATTGAACCCATGAATAGCACCAACTATACCTCTTCTTGAGAAAATTGTCTATGTTTCTCTTCTGACTGTTGAGTCACCTTTGTATTATTTCATTCATGATCCTTGAAACTATTCAAAAGAGCACATTTCTCTTTACCACTAATCTCCTTGGTGTCTACCATGTTGTTTTTTTAAGCCAACATATTTTTCTTAACATCATCTAACCCATCTCATACACTTAAAAATAATATGGAGACCATTCAACAACAGTTAAACCATTTTATCTTGAAAATCAAGCAAGTGTGCTCGATAAGCATGATCATATTTCTCTTTACCACTAATCTCCTTGGTGTCTACCATGTTCTTGTTTTAATCCAATAGACTTTGCTTAAGAAAATATAACCTACATCATGCACTTAAAAATAATATGGAGACCATTCAACAACATTTAATCCATTTTATATGGAAAAGTGTGGTCCATAAGCATCACAATGAAAATACTGTTTTTTTACATCAAAAGACCACACCTCATCTTGGCTTTAAAATAATGGCCCCAAAATATATATAACCTCCTCATCTATCTAACTCATAAAAACATGAAAGAATTATTGTGAATTTTGCATTTTAGAAAAGAAACATAGGGATAAATTTGACAAAAAAATATTGATGAATAGAAAATATGCATGCGGAAATTGTAGATAGTGACCTTTGTTTTCCCATGAAAATTTAGTGATTGGCACGTCCAAAATATTTTATGACATCCATAGATGCCTTACAAAGAAAAATGTTGTTTTTCTTTCTCAAGTAGAAGTTATTAGGTTTGTAGTCAAACCCATATTACTATACATCATAAAATCAAGTAGATATTAACTCAAAGCATGCCTAATATCCAAACCATTCTTAAAACATTTTGAAGCTAAACAAAATCTACAATCGGATAGTTTACAATCAATGAATAAGTTGTCCCATGTGAACCCATAAAAATGTACACTGGCAGTGATGTCATGAATATGCAACAGGGTATATTCTTTGTATATACAACATAATTTGATGCATTTTAGGGTTCACAAGTCATTTATAGTGAATATCAAATCCAGCACAGTTAATCTAAACTCATAATATAAAAAAGGTATCTAGAGAGATTCACATTCATTACTAACTGAGAAGACACTCCAAATGAACAAAGTATCAAGAGAAGCTCAAATATTGATCACCTTTGCCGATCAACCTGAACATATTTCCTTTTTTGAAATAAAAAGGACAAAATGTCAACATTTAAAGAAGTTTCTCCAAAGAAATATAAACAAAAGTAAATCTCCAAATCATGAGAGAATTGACTTCCTACTAGTGCCAAGATATCAATCACTTTTTGTGTGCCCCCTAGTTAATTGAACTCGTGGAAATAATCTTTGAGTCCTTGGTGATATAGAATTGGGTTTACCATTAGAAGTTGTTGGAAGAGAAAACCTCCATATTGTAGGAGTTCCCTTCTCGTGGATATCTAGACTTGACCTTGGAGAATGACCATGAAGCTTTTCATTTTCCAACTCAGTAGCAATCCTGTAACTTGGAATCGATGGAATGCCTTGAGATGCATGTTTAGTATGCTTAGTTTTAACATATCCAAATGAACCGCGTCTTCTGGGTTCTTGCTTTTGTAATGTTATTTTTCTTATTTTCCTCCCTTAATAGTAATTTATGCCTAATAATAGCATCATTGTGATTTATAATAAACAAAGAATCTAAATTCCCTTACCATTTAAAAATCATCCTCAATTCTTGTACCACCCACTTTGGCATCCACTCTAGACATCTTATGGCTACAACTTAATTTTGTTTTTCACCTAGTTATCATGATTCAAAACTCAATCAGCATCTTAGATCATTGCAACATTGGATATCTATGAGCTAATGCGGTGTTTTTTTTGTCACAAGATTCAAAACTCAACTATTATATCTAAATATTTACTTTATCATTGTTTGTTTTTTATATGAACCCTATAAAAAAACCAGGAACATTTCAATTTACACTCTGATCTCCCCAACATTAATGGGTGTTTTAGAAATTAGGGAGAAACTTGAGTGGTTATTGTTAGAAATTGTTGCATAATATGGGAAAGTTGGATGGTCTATAGGTAATATGGATGCCATAATAAATATGTATTTTGAAATTTCAAAGTTAATATAGATGCCAAAATTACAAAGTTAATCAACTTTGTGGTTGATCCTCCAATCGGAGGAATCTAATGATGTCAAAATAAGGAAAAGGATCTTATCTATTACTACGAATAAATTTGTGTGATTGACAAATTCTAAAATGTAATCCCTTTCAAAGTTTTATCTCGTGTATTCTTATGTTTATGCATATGAAATATCTATTTTGAATTGTCATAGTTAATCTAGATGCCAAAATTATTAAGTTAATCAACTTTGTGGTTGATCCTCCACTAGGAGGAATCTAAAGATGTCGATGTATGATAAAAAATAAGGATAAGGATCTTATCTATTACTATGAATAGATTTGTGTGATTGGAAGATTCTAAAATTAAAGATGTCATCCCTTTCAAAGTTCTATCTATTGTCTTCTTATGTTTATGCATAAGAGATATGTATTTTGAATTGTCAAAGTTAATCTAGATGCCAAAATTACAAAGCTAACTTTGTGGTTCATCGTCCAATAAGAGGAAGCTATGGATGTCACTATATAGCTAAGGATGTCACTGTATGATAAAAAATAAGGATAAGGATCCTATCTATTACTATGAATAGATTTGTGTGATTGGTAAATTCTAAAAAGTAGTCGCTTTCAAATGTTTATGGATTGTCTTATATGTTTATGATTTGTTGTAGTCCATACTATCGTTTATCAAATATTCATTGCTTCAAATAATGTTGTTTATTTTTTCAGAATAATTTATAAGAAAATAAAATTACTAATTAGTTCTTTGTATGGTTTAATATTTAAAGAAAGAAAGTAAAAAAAAGAAAGAAAAAAACAAAAATAATTAATATTGTCTCATAACAATATGTTTTTTTTGCTAGAACTGTAAAAGAATAATTAAAGTACAATATCTACCATTAATAAAGTATGATAAAAATAAGGATATTAAGGTTATATCTATAAATTAATAAGTATGATAAAAAAAGGATAAGGATCTTATCTATTATTATGAAAAGATTTGTGTGATTGCAAAAAATTCTAAATGTAACTCATTTCAAAATTTTCTCTACTTCTTCTTATGTTTATGATTTTTGTAGTCCATGCTATTGTATCGGATATTCACTACTTTAAATAATGTTCTTTTAATTTTTCAAAATAATTTATAAGAATATAAAAATACTAATTAATTCTTGATATGGTTATATTCTTAAAAAAACTAAAATATTTAATAAAATATGTGGCATAAACAATATGATTTTTTTTTAAAATTATTAAATAATTAATTAACTATAATATCTATAATTAATAAAGTTAAAATACTTAAGCAGATCATCTTACACCAAAGATTATCCATAAACTCTTTGTATGCATTCCTTTTCTGAAAAAGAAATTAAGAATAGCGAAATTATTTGATATTAATTGTGTCATTTCATAAGCAAATCCTATTGTGTAACCTTGAAAACTCAACATCGCTAACAACCAAATTATCTTGACTTATATGTAGGATAAAATTATTAGCAATTTCAATACTAAATATCGAAATAAATCATTTGTGATAAAAAATAAAGATCTTATTTATTGTGAATAGATTTTAAGAATATACCATTACTAATTCTTTATATGGTTTAATATTTTAAAAAATAGTGAAAAAAAAATTAATAAAATATTTTTCATAACAATCAATTTCAAAAAAAATAACTAATATTTATAATTGATAAAGTCAAACACTTAGCTCATCTATAAAATTCCTCTTTTGAAAAACAAAAACATAGAAATTACTTGATATCCAATTCTTGTAACCAAACATAATCATAGAATGTCCAAAAGGTGAGTCAATACTTCATCTATAGAAACTTATATAGAATGTCTTGTTAAGTGAAAACCATATTACCGCACCATTAACCACTACTGAACCTAGAGTTGGATGGTAGATTCCCACACATAATTCTTCGGTAATATGGAAAGGATTTGAAATGAAATCCACTTCCGAAGCTAGAGTTGGGACGTAGATTCCACATATGGTTCTCTGGATATTCAATCAAAAAACTCTAATCAATGCAAAGCATATTAATTACCTCTGATACCAGTGAATTTGGAAAAGAGGAAGACCTTCAAAATAAAATTATGTTTATCTGAAGTTGTTTGTATATCACCAGTGTCATAATCATTATCACTAGTGTCATAATCACCAACTTTTTAAAAATATGAATAGCCAACTCAAGATGGGGAATCCAGATAGATAATATTTGACACCCCGTTTCAAAAGAATAATATAATCATCAGAATTTGACTTCTAATTGGATTGAAAAAGAAATCTAGCCATTTCATTTTTACATAGGTTCTAGAACTGTTCGCCATTGAATTCATAGTAGAAATTAATCAACACATAAGAAAGAGTAAGTTTAATGAGGGGTTAGAGAATGATTTCTTCCTAAGAGTTTTTTATGTTTGATCATGAAACTATCTTTACAAGTTTTCACATATTGTAATGCGATTAAAATAATTGAAAAGTACAAAACATCGATCAAAATTTTTAAAACGAATGAATCAATGAAAAATAAACTCACCAGAAAAGTGACTTGTACACTTCTTGGATTAAGTTGTAGGTTGGGAAAACTTCCATTCTCTTTAGCTTCAAAGTTAAAGGGACCTACATATGTACCATATTACTCTTAAAAGTTAGACATTTTAAATTAGGATGTTAGGATGTAGGTCATCCTTTTTTTTAAAAACATTATTGTTTTATTCATTGTCATTTTTTTTCAAATTTGGTAGATCAAGAGGTAAGATTGATATAGGTTAGTTTAATTTTTTTTAGATTTACGACATGAATACTATAGATTCTTAATACCATATGTCAATAACATAGACCATTTTTATTTTTATTTTATAAGGTTATTTTTTGTATGTTTCAAATTTATTTATTTTATGAATAAAATGTTGCATTAGATTGCATTAATATTTTATTTTATTTCTATTTTTATTTTTATTTTATTTTTATCTAATAGTAATTTTGATTTTAATCAAGATTTTAAAAAATTATGAGAGCTTATTGAGCGAGATGCTCATTCTACAAATTAGTAGTATGATATGTAACGCTGTCCGCCCATCATGGAAATTGAATTGAATTTTGCTCATGTTCACCAAAAATAAAAATTTAAAAAATCTAAAATAAAAGAATTAATAAGCTATACAAAACATTTAAATAATGTCCGCTCATAAAAAATTTACACCTCAAGAATTGGATCACTCTCGGTTCATGTGTAGATTTGTATTTAAGATGGATCTATGATGGTATTATAACATCTCTACAACATGATGATAATCTAAAAAAACTTATATCCTCTAACAAATTCCCATTCTAACCAATTAAATTAACTACAGCATTAAAAATTCTCCAAACTGATGAGTATATGAATATGAATGTTGAATAAATTGAAATTGTTAAGTAAATAAATCTACAATAAATTAGTTAAAATCTTTACACGCTACAAAACTCCAAAATTACAATGAAGATAAGAGAAACACTATACATAATAACAGAAACTCAATATCATCCTTTACATTTTAGGTTTTTTGGAATTAGATTGTATATGCAATTTTTAAAACATCCAAAAACTTAAAAAACATAATCATAAAAAAAAAAAATATTCTAATAACAAATTGCTATTCCAGCCAGTTAAATTAGCTATAATTGCCCGTAAATAAAAGGACAACAACTTGAAAACTCTAATTAAATCTAGAAACAAACACAAAATTTTCTACTCTGCGCAAATCCAAAATCACATCAAATGGATTTGTCGGGATGTTTCTGAAACATGCACTATTAAATAAAGAACTTGGAAGTATTGGTGGTAGGTGTCTTGCTAGATTTAGGTATATAATTCATTATTTGTATGGTATAAAGATTGGTAGTAACGATATGTATACTCAATCACGTCGAGCCAAAACAAAAAAAATAGGAAACAAAATTGCATTCAAAGGCAATATTTTCTCAAATGATCACCATACCATATTATAGCCTGCTACTTTGTCAACTATGGAAACACTTTTACTTTACAGAGAAAACGTTTAGGTTCAAGATTCCACTTTCAAGGAAAATAATCATATTTTCAGAATCTAAATCTTTGTGATAACCTAAGGGGCGAATTTCAATAAGAAGGAATTCGTTTACTCAAATCCTTTTACTTCTTTGGCACATCAATGGGTCTGTAGTATGACGTGGAAATTATGATCTCACGTCATAGGTGGTTAATGATACAACAAGATTATATGAGAAATAAGACATGACAAAATAAAGCATAAGACATGGCAAAATAAAAATTCCTACCTGCACACCAGGAATTCGAACTGAAGAACGACATTAGTAATGTGATTAGATCAACTACTTATCTAATTATTTTAAATGTTAAAATGTAAAGAAGAAAGATCGAATAATACCATCTTGTAGCCAAATAGTTTGGAATAAGTAACTACCTTTGAATGCAATGACATCGATGAAAAGTAAACCTATTTTAGAAAGAGGGTCTCCTTGGCCTGAACAGCGGATTCAAAATTGGAAATCAATTAGTGGAGCACAAAATCTATATCACTTTTTATTTCACCCAGTCTCACAAATAGATTCCACTTCGCTATGAAACCAATTATTCTTATTGAAGAATTCCTTAATTCTTCCTACACTACTGCGGTTATTGAGGCTAAAAACAGAATGGGTCAATCGACTATCCTTATTTATTTCCTACTAGAGACATCGTGGATTCAAGAAGCACTTAACAAAGCTATCTGGGGTGGTGTAAGTGCTTTCTTTCTTTCCTAATTCATTGGTAATCACATATCTAAAAGATAAAATAGGATAATGTGTGGAAGAAGGGGGTACACTGTGGTTAAGAAAGTGAGGGTAAGGTTGTTTAATCCTAATCCTACCTGATACCAACTTATAAGAGACAGTGAGGCCTAGGAGATTGGCGTTCAAGGTTGAAAATAATTAGCTAGCTTGTCAGGAAGGGGGATGGCCACGTTTCAGGTCCAGTTCATCTAAGGAAGAGCCTAAAGCGAGAGCGGTGAAAATAGCTTACCCCGTTCTAGATCCAATGACAGCAATAACAGAAAGTATGAAAGAGTTACATAGATTGTATTTATATTCATGCCAGAGAAACAATAAACATCGACACCAAAGAACCTAAATTTTAGCTCAAAGGAATAAGCTTAGGTACAATGATATCATGTTTAAGAACTTTCTACTAATGCCCGTAAATATTTTGATTCATTAAAGCCTCAAAAAAGCGATGATAATAGACATTAAACCTCTTGATTTGCGATATTCTTCCTATTAAAGGATTCTTGGGCCGAAAGCTTACCTATGAATTCAAAATTTCGAGTGAAGCTTGGCTCAATCTTGAACTTCTATTATAGATTTTTCAAATGCAGTTGACGTAGGGGTGAATTTTGCCTGCTAAAAATGTTTTTCATGTCTATAAAGAATGTTTTTCGAGTGAGACATGGATGAAGAATGATTTTTTTATTCGAGCACAATAAGCACACAAAATCGAGAACGATAAGAAACTTACGGTATTATTTGGGTTTCTCAAGAGGCCGGTGATGTAGTGCATAAGCACATTTATGAAGGATTGACTTATCTTTACACCAAAGTAATCATTAAATAAATAGAATGAAAAATTATCGGACTCATACAAGAAATACCACTGTCAAAAAATTAAACTGTAGAAAACATTTCAGGTTAATTGAACGCCATAGTCCAGATTACTTGAATATTAAGTTGAAACTTAAGAATAATGCGAATCCACTCGGTTTGGGTTTGAACCAGGGATCATAGTGGGCTATGGCCATGGCAGGATAAGAAATGGAAAGGAAACTATTTGTACGCTTTCAGCTTTTGTTCTTAGGCACTCTTGCACAGTATTTGATGCTGATCATTCACACAATTATTGAGTATATGTTCACGATTATAATAAAGATCAACAAATTGAATGGTTGCACAAATCAAGATTTAGTTGACAGTGAAAGTTATGAGATCTAATGGTGGAAGAACTTCAATCATCTAACATTGAATCTAACTGTGCAGAAAAGTGCAAAATGGCAACAAGGGGAATTCTTCCCAGTGAACCCCTTACAACATAAATATATTTTAATTTTAACATTTTTAAATAAATTTTTATTTTTTATTAATATAGTTTGATTTTGTATTTTATAATTAAATTTATTATGTTATGAGAATTATTTAATAAATTTTAATAAAAAGTTTTAACTTATATATATATATATATATTATATATATATATTATAAATTTTGTTTTGCTAAATTTAAAAATTAGTTTAATTGATTAAAGTCATGCTATTAAAACTACCCCACTATTGAGAGATTTAATAATCAATTCTTATCTTATATTAAATATATTTTTTTCCTAAGTGACAAAAATTATATGGCACATATTTGATTAGCCCAAATATTCTATATATTACTATCATCTAGACACTTGGAAGTTTTTCCTCTTCCTTTTTAATTCAATAAATGCTTTTTTATTTTTATAAAAAATATTTTAAATATTATGTATCAAAATTTTATATTCATATTAATTCTATAATCAAATAAAGCAATAAAATAGTTTTGTCATATATTACATGATAATTATATTTACCATTAATTGATTTAAGAATGCACATTTATAAAAGATCATGAAGTTGGAAATCAAATAACTTCATTAAAAAAATAATCTAATATCAATTAAAAAAAACTTTTATATTAATATTATGTTAAAAATTGTCCGCTTGGGTAGCTCAATTGGCAATGGTCGTGGAAATGAAATCTCACCAAACTAGAAGCCTTGGGTTCAAATTTGGTGCTATCCACTCAATTGGCAATGACCGTGGAAATGAAGTCTCACCGAACCGGAAGTCTTGGGTTCAAATTTCATGATATCCCCCGCGAGTGGGGTGACAAGTTGGACATGATGAAGATGTAGTCCTATTAGTTGAGGTTGTTCTTGGGGTGGAGGTGGATGGTAGGGATAACATGGAGTCCTTGCCAATGTTGTTGCCAAGATTGGTTTTGGGGTTGAGGCAGCCAAGTTTGCGAAGCAAAAGGGTGTGTTCCAATTATTTTGAGATGCATGTGCATAACCTTGAAATTCTGAATTAGATTCTTGCATCATACTAGGTTGAATATCCTTCCATGGTCCTCTTGGAAATACATAACATAGCTTATTTGGTGATTGACTTGCTCCATTGTCCTCCTGGTAAACTTCCTTCAACCTTGGTAATGATGGGAAATATTTTACAACATGTGATTTTGCATGGACAACACGAATATCAACATCTTTTTTTTCCTCATGTCGCATTCTAGCATTTCTACTTGTTCGCTTAGATTGCTAAGAATTTCTATTTTAAAGACATGAAACAAATTTCCAAGTTTAGCTTGATTTACGAATCTTGATGTTGATTTACATACATTTTCCCTTCCTATTGATATGCGCTTGCATGTTTAATAAATTTGTTTAGATGATAATTGTTATACATCACCTCTACTCATAATATCAAGGACATCAATCCACTCATCCCTAATTGTTATAGGTAAGAGGTTTTTTAGTGTGTCAGATCCTAAATGTTGTAATTTTCCCCTCTTAACATTATACATGAACCTCTCTATTAGATCATCAAGGCTCTCATCTTCTTTTTGATTAATTCTAAATATTTCTTCTTTAAGATCATGATCTTTATATTTTTCTAGAAATATCTTTTGCATATCATTCCATTATTTTATTGAATTAGTCCCTAAACTCTTGAATCATTTAAGAACTCTATCCTTTAATGTTGTTGGAAACAATCTCAATTTTTGAGTGTTTAATAAGTAGCCATAAGATCTACAAAAAATTTCAAATTCAAAGAGAAAGGTTTCCAGATCCTCTGACCTCATACCATGGAAGTTGGGAAGAAAAGATGGAGGGATGTTTTTCATATGCACACTAACATTAGTATCTTGAATGGGAAATCTAGGATGATCTTCTTCATTGTCATCATCTCCATCCATTTCTTATATTTTATCTTTCACCTCCTCTTCTTCTACTTGCAAAAGTGGATCATGATGTGGCTCTTATTGCACCACGTGATCGAATGGGGGGGGTTGGTGTTGTAGAAGTTTTTTATTTTTTTTCCTAATAAGAATGCTAATTCCATGCAATTTTATGTTTTTGAAATGAAATATTCCCAATGTAAGTCTTTTTTGATTTTGCATAAAGTAAAATAAATGAATCAACTAGGGAAGAAAACAATGCATGCTTTGACACCTCCCCAGTAATGACGCCAAAAAGTGATGAGCGTCAGTATTGCAACAAGAATGATGCAACTCCCAAAGCTAGCAACTTTAATTATCTACCCAGGTTCGTACAAACTTAAGAGGTATCAACACTATATGTGTAACATACAATGTGTTATTCTTTGGTTGATATGATGTAATGGAGTGAATTTCATGAAATCAAAGCCTAAACTAATTGCAAAAATGGAGTTGTTACTCTATTTTCAAGAAATTTAAATGCTACTTGCTCAACTTGTAAATGCTAACTAATCAATTCATGAAAAGAAAAAGTTTAATCTACTTGCAGAAAGAAAGTTATTTATCTTTCATAATTCATCAAAATACCAATCAAAATTGCATGTGTCATCTACCTAGTTCACACTTTCTTGTAAATCAATAACTTGCTTGCTTGTAAATAATAACTTGAATTGCCTCAAATCGGGTTACCATCAAGTGAGGATCAAAGTGAAAGACGTGTGGAAGAAAACATACAAAACAAGGCAAGGTTTGTATGAGTGGTTAGTAATGCCTTTCGGTTTATGCAATGCACCTTCCACTTTCATGATATTATGAGTGATGTGTTACACCCTTTCATTGATTCATTTGTCATTGTATATCTAGATGACATAGTAATCTTCAGTAATATGTGGCAAGAGCACCTCACACATGTGACACGGGTACTAGAAACCTTAAGGAAGAATCAAGTCATTGCCAATTTGCAAAAAGCCAGCAACACTACTACTAACAACATTAGAAGTATAGTCCTAGTAAGTAGAAAAAAGAGTAGATCCAGTTCCGTTAGCTTTAGCAGCCGATGATCCAGTTAGAAGTTGGCCTCATTGACTGAGCAAAGGTCTTGGATAATGAGAATGTAACATGTGGTAAGCCCTCGTACCAAAGGAATAATTGGGGTAAGGGAACACTCATATCTCCCCATACCATCCAACAATCCATCCAATCTAATCAGGGTTAGGGTAGAATAAGAGTAAGGTAAAATCTTCTCTATCTGATTGAAGGCATATGGCAGACAGTGAGTGACGGTAAGGTCTGAACTAATCCCATGCTATCTAGTGTCTTTTAATAATTCCTGACTCTCCCTAGGTAGACTAATTAAGCAAGTCAAATGCAAGCGGTATAAAAAACAAAGAGATGTCCAATAAAGTGGTTTCATGCCAGTCGCTCCATCCCAAGCCATCCAATCTATCTAATGATGGAAGTATCAAAATGATGTTCCCAGGACTCAAGCAAGTGTACCAACAACGCTTCCCACATACTAATGCTGGAAGTTACGGATGCATATCCTCCCACGGACTCAAGCTGAGAAGTGTTCTTGTCTTTTCTTTGCCAACATATGCTCCACCAGGTGCTCATGTTCCATGCAACGGATCATGGAGAATAAAATCAAAAAGATTATAGGTTCATTTCCCCTAACAGGAGACTTTGATTTGAAGGTCCCAGAGGGGCTTGCGCTCCTAGTGCAAGCAAATGAATATCTCTTAACGTGCCATCTACCTAGGATTTCTTAGGTCTCCATTCCAAGTGAAATCACTCCAAAATACCATTATTCACACATGTTAAAAGATAATAGAAAATTACTAGTCTAAAATCTAGAAATTCCAAAACTAGTGAGCTAGTTAACCTATCAAATGCCTAACTTAATCAAGTGAAAATGAAATGGGGTAATTTTTTTTATTAACTTGAATGTTTTTATTACATAATACAAGTAGAATAAAATTAAATGGAACTCATTAACATGTTCTAAGAAATAGAAGAAAATTACTACTATTTGCTACAAGGAACTTCCAAAAATTTTAGATTTATGAAGAAGTAAACTAATCCAAGTATCTCAATGATGACTATGAACTTCCAAAACTATTCCTACTATGAAATCATGTTTTTCACTCTGTAAATAACCTGTAAAAGAACTCATTTCAACCATTTAACTCAATCCTTATAGCAAAAAATCATCAATACTAAATGCAAAAATAGGAAAAACGAGAACAATAGATGCATGTGAATAAGAAGTGAAAAGAAGAAAATTAAATTATACAAAAGGGCTTTGAGGCCCTTGGGATGGCCAAACCCAAGGATACTCAGAGTCCTATGAAGGATACCAAGCTTTAGAAGCTAAAAATGGCATCAAACTTCATTATTTGAATCAATCCAATTACATCCCTACTAGAAATGAAAGTGGAGCTACAAAAATACAAGTTTTCTCCACAATAATACTATGAAAAACATGCCTCTAGAGGAAAATTAGAATTGGTACTTATACAAAATGATGAGGAATCATTCTCCTTGAAACGAGGAAGCTTTCCCCTCTAAAATCCATCAAATAGTGGATTTGGTGCCCACCACTATGAATCTACATTAAATGGCAGGGAACACATTCCTAGATTTTCTCAATCACTGGAGCTTTAGAATTTGTAAAATAATTTCATAATATCCTATTGATTTATTGTCCAGTCTTGATCCTCTTGTAATAGGGAGCAAGTCCCTAGATTATCTCCTCCAAATATTAATAATCCGCCCAATATTCTCACAATATTCTACGAAAACAAATAATATTAGGCACAAATATGCAATTATGTTTAAACCTTCCTAATGAACATATTAAAGTTTAAAAAAAAAATATTAGGTGTAGAAGGATAGGTTTATTATAGCCTTCATGTGCCTAGGAAAGGTTAGATGGACCTTAATTTGTGTCTAATTTAGAGGCCCGTCATCTAGCTTATCTTTGAGAAGAGATGCAGTGGCTACATGCCTTTGAACTATGTTATAATGAGTCTCAAGGGCCTATTTATTAGTGAATAACAAGGGAAAGACCTAACCAAAAAAAGACCCTATTCCCAAGAGATGGAACCCCAAGAGTTTGTGGGCCCCGTTGGAGTTAATTGGGCAGCCAACTTCTCAGGGTCATAACTTGGTCATATTATCTCTGTTTGGTGTGTACGATACCTTTTTGGAAAGGTCCCTTTGAGTATCATAGGATTTGAGGGAGGCCCATACCTATGGATGTAGGCATCTTGCAGACCTCAAAAATATGTTGTTTAGGGGGTCAAAACTAATTTGGAATTTCAAGACACGAAATACTGCTAAAAATAGTAAATGTTGCAATAAACAAGGAAATAGATGAGACCAACTGGAGATCTAGGTGGAAGAGATAGGTGGCCACCAATATCCACCTGGTTTAGTCCTCCCTCCTTAGCAATAAATGGTCCCTATTTTGTGCAGAGCCTCCATGAGGTGAGGAAATTTCTGTTGAATCTGGTACCTGGTGAACCACTTTCCCTGGTGAAGGAGTTTCCTTGCTTTGACAAATCTATATAGATGGATCCTTTATTGGCAAGTGTTCTTGATCTGTGTGTCCATGATATGCTTAATTGTGGCATCCTCCATGCAGTTTGGGTTTAGCTCTATTGGTGTGATTTGTTTTGCAATGTTGGATGTAAACAATAATGCTGGAAAGTATAGCCGAAGGCGGTCTACATTGAACATTAGGTGTAGACCAAGGAACAATGGAATGTTGAGCTCAAAGGAATAGTCCCCAACAACCTTGGTGATGGTGTATGGCCATGATGGAGTGGGTGAAGCTTGCAGTTGGGTCCAGCGAGGAACTCCTTCTGTAAATGTAGCCAAACTTTGTCACCCACCTAGAACTTATGCGACACTCGATGTTGATCATGGTACTTCTTGTACTTAGCATTGGATTTGTCTAATATATCATGGACCTGCTAGTAGATGTGTCGAATGCGCTCAAAGAAGTTTTTAGCCCAGTTGGCTTTAGACTAGACGTGGTCGAATCTGCTTGAGTTGTTACAAATGGTATGGCCACATCAATTCCACATAATGGATGAAATCCCAACCCTGCCTGAAAGGGGTTGTGACCTGTTGAGCTATCACTAGTAGAAAATGTCAAAATTAGTGACTATGTGACTAAAAAAGTTAGTCACTATAGTTTTTCCAAGTGAAGTACTACAAAATGAGAAATCTTATGTGACCCAACTTAAAACAACTAACATAAACAACTAATTTAGTCCCAGGTTAAAATATATGACTAGCTAACTTAGTGATACAACTAAAAATGACTAATGTGAATGACTAATTTAGTTTAGGAACAAAAATACAACTACCTAACAAGTGATAAAATAATATGAATGGGTCATTTATGTTGGTGATTTTAATTGTCTCACTTCAACAATTTAAAGTTACAAGTGATATGGGATTCAAAGGCTATTATAAATTGGTTGAAAGGTTATACTTCAATGGATGATTAGAGTTATGGAGTTTTATGGAATTGATTAGAATCTTAAAGGTTGTATCCTTTGATAACATTCATAGGGAATTAAATTCGAAGGCTAACATATTATCCAAAACGGAAGTGGGCTTATAGCTGGGTCAAATAAATTATTAAGAATACATGCAAGGAGAAGTGTTAGTTAATTATTAAATATTTTCTTTTAAAATAGAGTCATTAAATTCTTAGTAAAAATGTACCAAATACTTTATAACCTAACGTTTATATATTAATTTAATATTTAATATTTGTAATTTTACTTTACTTTCTCCAATGTTTATCTTTTAAACATGTTGCATCTTGACTATTTAAACCTATAGATATATTTGATTTTCATATTTATACTAAGGATGAACCACAGTAATTGGTTCAAAATTTTGACCAAATGCACTGATATGTAATTAATCTAGAAAGACAATCACAAAAACAAAATGTATCACAAAAATTTAAAATGAGAAATTTAATATATGTTAAATGATGTAAGTTATACTAATCTCTCTCATCTAAAATACCTTTTATCTCCTTTACTCATTTATGTCCATTCATCAATCTAGTGCTAAAATTGTTGTTTTTAAATTCATATTAATTTTGGTCAAATTACAGTAATCTCTCTCATCTACGAGATCTTTTATGTCCTTTGCTCGTTTATGTTTGTTCATCAATCTACTACTAAAGTTATTGTTTTTGAATTTATATTTATTTTCTTTAAATTTAAGGGTTCATAATTTTAGAATTATATAATATTTTAGTGTCACCAAAAATTATAACCTAGCTTTCATAAACTTCGTTGGAACTAAGTTCGAAAAGAAAAATGTATTACATAGTTGGAGGGCTTCAACAATTATCGAGTGGATCAAATCATTGATTGGGCCTCTTCATGCATTTCCCTTGCCACTTGGACATTTTTTCCATTTTTCTCCTTCTCTACCTCAAAATGGTGTTGGTGTCTCCTATTCTTTTGCTATTTTTACCTTTGCATTTACTAGCCTTGACCCATCTTTTTGCCTATTGCAACTCTATGTTTTCTAGCAGTCGTCAACTTTTTCCATCCCTTGTATTATATTGACTTATTGTAAATTTGGAGTAGATTATATGTGCAGTTCTAAATTTGGGGTAGAGGATCGCGATGTCATACCTTTTTTGAGATTAAATTTTTAGTGAGAGGGAGACTATTACAACATATGGGAGCATGACCCTCTTCAAGAGAGTCATCGAAAAAAACCCAAATGGGCTACTTGAAATATCAGAGCGATTCTATGGTATGCATCACACATTCCTTGCTAATTTTTCTATGTTTTCACTTTTTGAGGGGGATTTTTTTCTCAATGACTCCATTTTGGATGACCTAAGTGATTAACCCAAATAAATCATTCGAACTGTCTATAAATATTTCTTGATAACCTAACTAAGATATTTCTATTTAGTTTTTCACAGAATTTTTTATTTATTTTTTAATTGAATTTTTCTATTTTAGTTTTGAGATGATGTGTTGTCCAAGGAGATTGAAATTATGGAATGCATTATATAGTGTTAAATTCCTATTTCACAAGAGATTATTTGGAGTAGGAAGATTATCACATTTATATGAAAAACATTGTGACCCAATTAAGAAAGCAATTCCCTGATGCCTCATTTCTAGTGTTCAACTTCAAAGAGGGTGAGAGGAAGAGTGAAGTGACATACATTTCAACTTAGTACAACATGATGATTGTCATGCAATACCCCAGACAATTCAAGGGGTGCCCTTTTCTTCCTATAGAAATGGTCCATCATTTTTTGCAGTTGGGTGGGAGTTTGTTGACATGGGAAGGGAAACACAATGTAGTTTGGATGCACTATGAGAAGGGACGATGGGTTGTTCTTGCCTTATGCTATGTGCCCTTCTCATTTACGGGAAGAAAAATACATGCGGGTAGAAGACTTTGGAAATGATTCATAGGAAAGGCCCTAAGGAGCTTCTACATCTATTATCTCCTCTAAGTCTAACCCCACCTTAGATATGATATATATATACATATATATATATATATATATATATCTAAGAGAAAAACTAGGTCCATGTGGGCTCTACCACAAAGGGCTTTAACCCTTGATTTTGTTATTCTTAGAATTATTCCAAACTTCAATGGCGAGGGATGATGCAAAATAATTTTTTGAATATTTGTGTAGGCTCCCTTTAGTACTAAGGATAGGACACCCAAGATGCTCTTTTTGTTGGGATCGGGTCCCCTTGGTCATTTTTGGGGTTAAGATAACCCAATTTTTGGTACATTTTTGTAATTAATGTAAAGTCTCTGCAATTTGTGGATGCGGAGCATGTAGATGATTAGGAGTCAAAAGGGTTTATCCCCTTGTTTTATGTAAGGTTTGAGTTGGTTTTGAGATCCACCCATGGTTCGCAAACCATGGAATTGTATGCAAAAAGCTATAAATAGGGGTGTCTTAAAGAGTCTAAGGCATGGTTTTGATAAGCAATGGGTAGATAGAAGAGAAGTGATAGTGAATAGAAGTGGCTTATATAGGAGAAGAAAGGCTCTGCAGCTGAGTTTGTAGAGGCCTAAGTAAAGTTCGTAGCTAAGTGCGTAGACCCTTGCAGCTGAGTGCGCATGATAGTTTTGAGTATGTAATCCTGAATTGAAGATACATAAATACAATTACTGAAGAATTATCATGTATATCTGTTTTATCTCTATTTCCACTAATGCTATATGCTCTCTACGAATAATGTGTTTTAGGGAATATGGACTGAATGCTGTCTGATTCTGTTGAATAACTGTTAATGATGTATGTAAAGAATGTTTATGTATTTTCGTGAAGAATCTGATGAATCTTATGATATTTACTAATAACTTAAGTAAATTTGCACGAACCCTAATTTAGGACTGCTTTCTTATGCACGTAAGTAGATAGATTGATTGTTAAAGGTCCACAAAGACTAATCGTAGACCTTCACGAAGGTCTAAAGGCCATTTTGATAGAGCTGCAATTGTGTGACCTAGGAGTGTATAGATCTACGTGAACGCATATTTGAGGCGCTAAAAGACATCACACTAGTCTTTGGATGCAGAAACTTGGTTCTTACATCTACCCATACTACTTCGGGTGAGACTGCAGCATGTGTTATGCGAATTGTTGTCGAAAGGGCTACTAGTGTAGGGATTTGTTGGTTGGCACAACTAACTCTGAGCCTGGGTTAGGACCCCTTAAGACAACGAATGGTTCCATTGTCGGGACTGAGATCTGCTTAAAAGAGATGTGTGATGTTGCATCACTAGAATCTGACCAAGAAGGAAATTGAAAAGTGATTTGATTGAAAGATTCACGAATTCATGGTGCAAGAAAACAAGAATCCACACCTATCAAAAGAAGTGTGGTTGAACAGGTACCTGTACATAGAGATACATGAGATCTTCTTTTGTACCTTCCCCATTGAGTTGTATGAATGGTTGGCTAAATTGGCAGATAGTCAAGGAAGGTGGAAGCTTAATACTCTAATAGTGTGGACTCCAGAATTAGTGTCATGATTAGAAGCTTCTGAAAAAAATATCGCGCAGGCTATTATTCATTGGCTCGATCATATTTTGGGAGGATTTGTTACAGAGTTTGCAGTAGATACCTTGGTCAGCTATAACGAAGCGGAGCGATGATCTTTCAAAGGACCGCGAGGTAAGTATTTAAGATCTTTCAATACTTGGATTAAATTATTTTTAAGTGAAAACGGGTTATGCCATTACCTTGTTGTTCAGAGCTACATGAAGTGGAAGACTCTTTAGATATTGAGAGAGATCAGGTCCAGAATAAAGTTCGTTGATCGGACCTCCTTTGAGCGACAACGAAGGAGTGGTACAAGCTTCACCACAAATTTTTGTCTAACTGATAACGCAGGGCTTTCTGCTAACACATCATCTATCCACTTCGCCTCCCCCTCCACCTCCACCACATACACCTTCGCCCACACCTCCACCTCCACCACTTCCATTCAGCATGGTGAACACAATAAAGCTACCAAATATTTAAGGGCATCGGAAGTGAAGATACAAAGTAGTTCTAGTCTGTTGTGAATGCTATTTAGATTGCGCAACATATTAATGATGACAATATAAAGAAGGCACAATTGGTTGCAGCTCTGCAAGATATCACACTAACTTGGTATATTAAGTATTGTTCAGATAATCCCTTGGCATCACTGGCAGAGACTAGGGCAGTGTTAAACAAGGAATTTAGTAAGCCTAAGTCTGATTCACAGTCAACAATTGGATTAAAAGAAATCATGATGAGGGTTGATGAGATGCCTTGGGAATTAGATCAAAGATTGAAGTGTTAGATCCGAGTAGCTAACATGCAACTCACAGATAGTCAGCATCACGAATGGTTTATAGCTTCGCTTTTGCCGCACCTGTGAATTTATCTGTCACAACAGAAGATAGGAACGCATGTAGAATCTTTGGAAATCGTGATGAGGTTGCATGAAATGCCTATCCAGGATGCCACCTTGGGGGTACAACAGATCCACTCTCAGTTGTAGAACCTACACCTATAAATACAAACTTTGAAGAAAGATAAAGAGACTAAACCAGAAGTTCACGAAAAAATTCTTGTGTTTAAAGTGCAAGGGCCAAGGGCATGATAAGGACCATTGTCCAGTGTATGGGAATTATATTATAGGAGGGGGACCAATTCCCCTAAAGCCAGAAGCCCTAGCAGGGTTGAGCATTGAGGTTGTGCTATGGTGCACTATTTGTCAGGTTGTTAGACAACATGCAATAGATAAATGTCATTTGCTTCAAAATTTTGTCTAGACACCCTAAAAGTTGTTTTGTAACATTTGCAAATCAGTGGGCCATAATGAGCGCCACTATCATAGCTATGAGTTGATGATGGAATAAACACCTACATATCGGATGTAGGAAGAAACTTAGCCTCTAGAGCAGGGCACCGTAGGAGCATGCGGAGGTTATCAGGGAAGAGGATGGGGCCAAGGAGGATGAGGGTTTGGTAGAGGCCGTGGTCAGGTCATCTACTACGACTGCGGACAGCCAAGGCACTACACATAGGAGTGTCAGAATTAGACACGCCACTCATGTCAGTACTGTAGCCAGTTTGACCATACTATAGAAGAATGCCCGGTGCTGATAGCTAAAATTCAAGAGAATAAAGAACAACCTCAGCAACCTATGTAGAAATTACATATGATAAGAGATGAGACCCATGAGGAGGATCAAAGTGTGAATATAGTGCTGAGAAGCAGAATAATGTCTAGCAATGACAATGGTAAACAACCTAAAGAAGATGGATGGTTCTACAAGGCCCCAGAAAAGGAAGTTGGATTTGATATGAATCGCACTAAAGAAACATTTATGGCAGCCAAGAAGAGCTTCGTTGAGGTCTCCACCTTAGGAAGCCAGGACAAGGTGCAAGAAACTAACACACATATAGAGGTTGATCCCTCTGTGCTTACTACATTTTTGGAGACCCGAATAACATTGTTGCGTGATAGAAAAGTTGTGGAAGGCCTGCAAGATTTGATAAAGAAATGTGACAACAAGGAGAAGGTCTGTGATGGGCACTAGGTAGTAAGAAAAATTGGCAAACATAAGGCACAAACGAGGCAAGAGATGAGGCTCACCGCGCAGATAGGTGATTACTAGATGGACCAGGTCATCTTGGATTTGGAGTCTGACACGAAAGTTTTTCCAAAACAAACATGGGAAAGAATGGGATACCTACACTACAGTGGTCTCCGATTTAGCTTAGAATGGAAAACCAGCAAAAACTCATCCCTATGGGATGATTATACTAAGTAACAGTTGATATAGAAGGTGTGAGCACGATGGAAGATTTTGAGGTTATAAAGATCATTGATGACGGTAATCCATACCCTGTGCTCCTGGGAATTGATTGGGCTATTGACATGAACTGGGTCATCAATATAAAAAAGAGGACAATGTCATTTGAAAATAAATCACTTCAGGTTGTAGTACCATTATACCCTATAGAAGGGGCACTCTATACTGAACCAATCCACGATTATGAAGAAAGTGAGGATGAACTGGATCAGATCTACAAAATAACAACGCAAGACCAAGACTGGATCAATCCGACGATAGATGGACAGATTGCATGGGATGGGAGAGTTCCTGAACCTCTAATTCAGAGGAAGTGTTGGAGCATTGGCAAATTTTCTTACATGAAGTATCCACACTACGATGAAATATGATGACAAAATGATTACGCCGTGTTTCATCAGAGGTAAGGAAATTACCCCACATGATGGCTTAACTAATGTAAATAATTTCTTGGATGAATTTGAGCATGAAGTCCCTAAGAATCACTGCTTCCAAGCGTTAGACTTGGCCCTACATGCTATGTTCACACAATGGTGGCGTATGCATAAGGATAGTTTTGGTGAATGGAGAGACTACAGAAGAATGATGAGGTTACGGTTTGGGCGTCCTAATACTAGATTGACTGAAAACTATAATAGAAGGGATGATCCGCATGACCACCTAGAGAAATGGACTAAATAATAGGGGATAGAGCTGCAGCTAGAGTGGGTACACATTTTTTTTCATTCTTTGGATATAATTCCCATGAACTGGTATCTAGAAACGAAACTCCTTCATGGCACTGCATGATGGGATATATTAAGGGAAGGGTTCCTATTGACCTTCAACTTTGAAGACAACTTTGCTAGCATCGATGAAGCTCTGCAAGAGATTAATGTAGTTATCTTCAAAACGTTGGCAGAACCTATGTAGTGGACCTAACCGTACTGGAGCACCCAGCTGCGCCATGGGTTGGAATGCTATAATGTGACCGTAGAAGAGGAGGATAAAGATCCTATAAACATTAATATTCCAGAGGCAAAAAGGCATCGCAAAGTCGAAGGGCCACAAATAGACGACTCAGATATCACTGCATCGTTGAAGACAAAGAAAGTAAGCATTGGTACTAAAGCAAAACCAAAGTTTCCAAATATTGGATATTATTGGGACGATGCTACTATGGATAAAGTTGTTGAGTTACTCCACAAATATCTGGATCTCTTCCCTACCAAGTTTTCAATTTTGAAGGGCATAGTTGGCAATTTGGGCATTATGAAGATCACTCTGAAGTCGAATGGGAAACTTATTAAACAGAGTTTGTATTTTCTTAATTCTAAATACAAGGAAAAGGTTCGCCTAGAACTGGATAAGATGATGGAAGAAGGAATCATAGAACCAGTTGAAGAATCTGATTGGGTGAGCCCGATGGTGGTTCAGGAAAAGAAACAAAAGGGTGAGATAAGGATTTGTGTAGACTTACGGAGTCTTAATGATGGTGTATCGATAACCCATTCCCAATGTTGTTTACCAATGAAGTATTAGACAATGTTGGAGGATAGAAGGCCTACTCATTCGCTAATGGTTTTTCAAGGTATCATTAGATTAATATCATGCCTAAGGATAGGACCAAAATGACCTTCGTGAAGGAATGGTGTTGTTTTCAGTACATTGTGATGTCATTTGGACTCAAGAATGTGCTTGCAATATTTTCTCGCATAGTCATTGTGGCATTTAAGGAGTTCATTAATAATTTCTTAGAAGTATACTTTGATGACTGGAGGATGTTTGGATTAGTAAGGCACCATGCAGCAAGTTTGTGCTTGATTTTGGATATGTGTCGCAGATACCAAATCACATTGAACTTGAAGAAATGCATATTTTGTGTTCCCTTTGGGATCTTGCTAGGTCATGTTGTGTGCAAGCAAGGATTAATGGTGGACCCTATGAAGACTGAAGTAATAGCGAACTTGGAGGCCCCTAGGAATGTCAAACATCTATGCGCAATGCTAGGACATACAGGATATTATAGAAAAATTATAAAAGCATATGCTAAGATTACTGCGCCCATGGAGAAACTACTAAAGAAGGATGCAACATTATATTGGGATGAAGAATGTCAACACAACCTAGACGTATTGAAAGAAAACATGGTCACTATGTTGATATTGGTATTCCCTAATTAGAAAAAGGAGTTTCATGTACATGTGGATGCCTCTTGCATTGCATTGGGTGCATTGTTAACACAGGCCGATGAAGGAGAAATGGACCATCCTATAGCCTTCGCAAGTAGGTAACTATCAAAGGCCAAGAATAATTATTCAACAACTGAGCACGAAGGATTGGCCATGGTGTACGCACTATAGAAATTCAGGCACTATCTATTAGGAGGGCATTTCAAGATGTACAGGGATCATTCTACTTTGAAATACCTGGTCAATAAGCTTGTGTTGGGGGGGGGGAGGTCTATAGATGGTTGCTACTATTCAAGGAATATGACTTTGAAGTCATTGTGGAGCCAGGGAGGTTAAACGCAGGACCTGAGCATCTGCTTTTGATCGAGACAGGTGAGGAACCTAATAATCTGGAGGAAGGGTTTCAGGATGCATAACTATTTGCAGTGTGCATAGCAGATAATAATTTTGCAGATATTATTCACTTCTTGAATACGGGGATGGTACCAAAAGGGTATGCAAATCAGCAAAAGAAGGAATTAGTAGTGCACACGGATAAATTTTTCAGTTATTGCGAGAAATATGTATAAGATGGGTGCAGATGAAATATTGCAAAGATATGTGCTAGATTTTAAGAGGAATAACATTCTTGTTGAAGTTCATGGGGGAGCTGCAAAAGGTCATTATGTAGGCAAGTAAATTGCGTAGAATATTTTACGTGCATGACTATGGTGGCCAATGTTGCATAAAGATTCCAAGGTGTATTGTAAGGCATGTGATGCATGCCAAAGAATTGGCAGACCATCACGAAGGGATGAATTGCCACTACATCCTTAAGTATCTTTGTAGCCATTTGAGAAATGGGTGATTGATTTTGTTGGGCCAATTCAGCCCTCAGGAAGGAAAATAGGTGTTTGCTATATCATCATCGTGACAGAGTATCTAACCAAATGGGCAGAAGTACAGCCAGTTAAGGATTGTACAGGGGAAATGGTGACAAAGTTTTTGTTTGAATATGTCTTAACCAGATTTGGCTACCCGAAAGTGTTGATGAGTGAGAGAGGTACACACTTTTTGAACAAAATGATCAGTGCATTGACTGAAGAATTCCGGGTCTACCATCAGAAGAGCACACTGTATTACCCATAAGCCAATGGGACTATTGAAGATTTCAATAATATTTTGGAGAAAGTGTCGATGAACATCTGCAACACGCAACGAAGTGACTGGGATGTGCGTGTAACTACAATATTATGGGCTTATAGGACTACTTGTAAGAAGCTGACAGGACAAACATCGTTCAGACTGGTATATGGGATTGAAGTTGTAATACCGATGGAGTATATTGTGCCTAGTCTATGCATAACAGCTCTCACAGGTATCGCGGATCGTGAGGCCTATGAGGAACAGCTCACATAGCTAATGGAGCTCAAAGAGGATCAATTTTTGGTAGGATTTCATTGGCAAGTCTAGAAGGAACATGAAAAATCATGGCATGATCGCCACATCAAGCTTCACACATTCAAGTTAAATGATCTTGTCCTGTTATATGATAGGAAATTCACTAAGTTTATGGGGAAATTCCAGATGCATTGGCTAGGGCCATATATTATCAAATAAATTACTGATGGAGGCATATTTTAGCTCACGAAACTGAACAGGGAACATTTTCCAGGAAGAGTGAATGGTAGCAGATTGAAGTTGTGTATAGGGGATCCTTCGCAATGACTATATGGCAGCAGGATAGATTTAGTGCTCTGGGAACTTGCAAGGGAGCACGAGACTATACATTACACTGCCTAGTTTGGAGGACAATGTAGTAAGTAGGCTGCGTGGAAAGTGACAAAGTTACAACCTATGAAGTTGCTTGCAGGAAGTTGCTCGCAGGAAGTTGCCCCATGGAGGGAGGTACCATGCAACACAGTGGGAAAGTGATCGTTGGAGTGACTATTCATGACTTGATGGCTAGAAGATAGTAAAGAGAAGTGGAATGGCAACATTTAAGGAAAAAATATTCGAATATTTGCCACCAAAACAACATTTATTATCAGAAATTGGGGGGAATGGTCGTATTTGAATTCAAAACTCCATATAAATTATGTGTGCTGGTCCAAGAGACAACAATTTACCTTCTCAGAGTTGTTGTTGAATTATGTTGTCTTCTGCCTATAAGCCAAGTGTTTTGGGAAGAATTCCTGGCATGCACAAACATTTCTCTTGAAGCACGCAAGTTGTTTATGGAGAGGATGACTGCCACCAACCTTGTCGAATCCCTGAGTTCGAAAGTAATTGTATCCGACACTCTAGGACCAAAAGTATCAAGTGTTATTGCTACACTTGTGATGTGCAGAACGCCGAGGTCGCCTAGGCCAAAACAAACCATGGAAAAAGACAAATAACCTGCCATGAAAGAGAAGCCACTTGTAGCAAAGGAAAAGTAGAAAACGACGGTGCAGGTATGTGCCTCCCCAAGGAAGCATATCGCGACACAGATGCAGAAGAAAGATAAGAAGCCACAGAAAGCAGTCGAACTAGAGGCGAAGAAGGCTAGGGAATAGAAGATAGCGACGCTGAAGGAGAGGAGCCCATGACAAGGCTCCCTCAGTATATCCCTCTGCGGAAGGGAAAAATGAAGGTCAAGAAGGACCTAGATTCTGAAAATTTTACCATTTCCACACCCCTACTACTTTATCAGGTCCCATTTGAAGGTCCCTGGCTCACACAGATCCCACTATTGAAAATGGAGGATTGGGACCTCGTAGATCATGCTAAGTTCCCACACTTGGAAATAGATAAATATATGAGGAGGTTTTATTATGAAAAACCAAGTGTTACAATGTTAGAAATAAAGAAATGGGTCTCCAGTGTTGAGCAATTAGGGTTTCTCAATTTTTTATGGGTGCCACATTATTACCATGCCCTGATTAACACAATCTATGTGTATTAGCTACTCACATTGGTGCACAATGGTTTTCTATGGCTAAGAGCGCCTATATCCATTACAAACATTCACATAATCACGTACCTGTTGTACGAAGGCCTAAACCCAGCTAAGGAGTTTGGAGAAAAGACTAGGGAAAAGGACCTTGCAGAAAAAATGAAGAGAGACAACTAATTTCTGGATTGCCAGAGGCAGCTCAATTCGCTTCCTTATGGGGTACAAAGGATCCCGTGCAAATTACAAAAACGAAGATATTTTGGGTCCTTATGGAATTGAGTCTCAACATGGCCATTAACCAACGTTTTAGGTTTTCCCCAACCTTGTTCACGTAGTTGTCAGACTACACGACATTCAAGGATGACTTCCACAGGGTGTATATCTAGGCATGGATGGATCCAGAGCAGAAGTGGCATGACTTACCATATTTGGTAACAGAAACAGATGCGCAATAGGTGGTAATGAGGTGGCCTATAAAGTGGTGCACCCCATCAGACTTAGCCGCAGGACCAAGCATGGGTGCAGAGAGTTCTTCTGCAAAGAAAAGTAAGGAGGTAGCTAAGCTGGCTACGCGTAACCTGGCCACACAGAAAAAGAAGGAAGCTGTAGAGAAGGCTCGTGTTGAGAAGGAATACGCTGATAAGGAGCAGGCAGACAAAGACCAACGTGAGTCCAGAAAGGTGACAAGTCACCTTCACCAGAAACAAAGACATAAGAGCTTACAAGACAAGGAAGCAGAGGTGAGGAAGGGCAGTGCACCTTCTTCATTTTGAAAAGGTGTGACCTAGAGCAGTAAGGTGAGTCATGGAAAAAGAAGAAAGTGCAGAAAACAGAGGTTGATCACATGCTATTAATACAAAGCGATCCCTTGATGAGATCAGTGATAAATTCAGAGACACCACAACAAAAATATTGCAATAGTTTGAGCAATAGTACATGCAGAAGTTGGGAGGTGTTAAGAAGGATTTTTGAGAGTTATAGCTCCAAGCAACCAAGATCCAAGAAGATGTTGGGAAAGTAAGCAACACACAAGGCAGTTTGGCATGGGATAAAAGTACAGTTGTGGAGATGCCCTCGCTGCAAGATGTGAGAGGCTTCCCCTTTCCTGAAGGTTTAGTCCACGTCAAAATTGATGAGCAGCATGCCCTCCTTGACAAGGTCACAAAAATGGGCCTAAACCTTGCTACAATATCACTTGAGTCACTACATGCATTACCACAATGAGTAGTGGAAGAGCATCAGATCAGGGAACAACGAGAACTTAATGTTGGTAGTCAAATCAAAGTCAATAATCAACAATTGTTCGTTGAAAAGATGCTGGTTTTGAAAGAAAAGGAAACACTATAAGCGCATATTTCACAACTAGAGTCAGCGGTAGCGAAAGCCTGCAAGTCAGTGCCTAAAATTCACATCCCAGAGATGCACAACCAGAAGCAAAGATCAGAAAATTAGTCAATGGTGTGTTTGAAGCTAAAGCCAAGTTTGGTTGAGTTCAGTTTGAGCTCAACATGAATATCATAGAGCTATATTTAAAGTTGTAGCCCACGAATCCACGAGACATTTAGGAGCAGTGCAAAGCCGCGATAAAGGAAGGAATGGCCACCCTAGATGCCACAGTCATTGACTATATGGAATTTTTTGAGAAAGAAATGGAGTTAGTGACCAATCTGTAGGAGGATCCAAACTTGTAGACATTGAATACAAAAGTAAGGGAACTGCAGTGACAATACGATGAAGTTAGGGCAACTGCATTCTCTATTACACTAGTGCAATGCCTTGCTAAACTACAGGAAGAAAACTACCGCCTAGCATAGGTGGAGGAAGCGCTGAAAAAGGAGGCCAGGTTGCAGCCATGGTTGGAAGAGGCTTATGAAGTCATGAAAACCATCCAGGATAAGCTTAAAGGGTTGCAACAGACACAACAGATAATGACACTAGCCGTAGAAGGACCAACGACAAAAAATTAGGTGAGGAAGTCAAGTAGGAAGCCACTCAGAGCATTTTTGAAGTCGCAGTGATCTAGGTGGAGCTAGGGGATCTTCACAGTAAGATCGCAGCGCTAGCCGAGTGACTCGAGGGCGAGTCATGATCTTTGTGTTTGGGTCTTGTTGGGATGGGATCCCCTGGGTCAGTTTTGGGGTTAAGATAACCCAAGTTTTGGTACATTTTTGTAATTAATGTAAATTCTCTGTGATTTTTGGATGCGGAGCATGTAGATGATTAGAATTCAAAGGGGTTTAAACCCTTGTTTTATGTAAAGTTTGAGTCAGTTTTGAGATCCACCCATGGTCCATGGACCATGGAACTATATGAAAAGGGCTATAAATAGGTGTTTCCTAGAGAGTCTAAGGCATGTTTTTGATAAGAATTGGGTAGATAGAAGAGAAGTGATAGCGATGAGAAGTGGGTTAGTAGGAGAAGAAAGGTTCTGTTGTTGAGTACTTAGAGGCCTAGGTAGAGTCCACAGCTGAGTGCGCAGACCCCTATAACTGAGTGCACAGGGTAGTTTTTAGTTTGTAATCCTGAATTGAAGATAAATAAAGGTAATTACTGAAGAATTATTGTCTATATTTGATTTATCTTTGTTTACGCTAATGCTATATGTTTTCTATGAATAAAGCGTTTTAGGGAATATTGAATGAATGTTGTGCGATTGTGTTGAATAATTCTTAATGATGTATGTAAAGCATGTTTATCTATTTCTTGAAGAATCTGATGAATTCTCTAATATTTATTAATAACTTGAGTAAATTTGTGTGAACCTTAATTTAAGACTACTTTTTGATGCGCGTAAGTATATACATTGATTGTTAATCGTTCGAAAATACTAATCGTAGACCTTCGGGAAGGTTTGAAGGCCATTTTGACAAAGTTGCAGCTGTGTGACCTAGGAGTATATATATCTGCGTGAAGGCATATCTAAGGCGCAAAAAGACATCACACTAGTCTCTGGATGCAGAAACATGGTTCTTGCACCCCCCCATACTGCTTCCAGTGAGACTGCAGCCTGCGCTACATGGGTTATTACCGAAAGGGCCAGTAGTGTAAGGATTTGTTGGTTGGCACAACTAACTCTAAACCTAGGTCAGGACCCCCTAAGAAAACATTTTTCTATGCCAAAGAAAAGCAAGAATGTGACACCCAAGATGATGTTTTCTATTCCAAAGAAAATAAAGAATGTTAGGCATTATAGATAGGTCAAATTTTTTAGCAAATTTATTTATTTTTCCAATTGTATTGACCAACTGGATTTTATAGCATTAGAATTTTCATAAGAAATATCTCAATTATTTCAACACTTATAGTTAATGTTATCAGTAGAAGATGATCCAAACGTTTCAATTGATTTTTATATCTTCCCATTGTAGGCAGATTGTGATGTTGCTAAAATTGATATCGTGTGTAAAATTCAAGGTGATATAGTGCTTGAGTGCATAGACGTTGATTTATATCTCGCACGAGAAGAAATGAGGTTTAGGATAATGTTCAATACATCATTTGTATGATCCAATATTTTGATGTTAAACCAATATGACATTGATATTCTTTGGAATGCCAAAGACCATTTTCCAAAGAATTTCATAGCAAAAGCCTCTTTGAATACCCTCTCTTCCATGGGGCTTAATTGAATGCCATATTTTGTTTTCAAACTCGTTATTATATCAAGAAAGTCAAGTGGATAGTGCTTGAATTTCTAGTATTATCAGTTTTACATTTTAATGTAGGATATATGTTAGCTTCCCTACTTTAGAGTTTTTTAGCTGCAATAGTTGCAATAAATATATTTTATCTATTTTATCTTCTTCGGATTTCATAATGGCACAGGAAGCACACTACAAAAGTAGACATTGTTTTAATTTGCTATATTTTTTTAGAAATTTTTTGAATAAAACTTCATTTTGTTGTTGAAGTATTCTATCTGTCGAATTGAACAAATGCTTTTCTCTGACATGGATGCGCCATGTTCTCCTCTACTCAATTTTACAACACTTGTTGGAGAGGAAAAGGAAGGATTTCCATTTGAAGAATTTTCAAAGGTTCAAGAGATATTCAACAATGTCAATTAGGGGGATGAGGTTGCAATCCATCTCATTCAAAGGATTATAAAATCAAATGATCTGTAAGAGAACTCAAATATAGTCAGGCCAGATACTACAAATAGCTAGTCTCCTTTTCCTTCTAAAGGTCAGTTATTCACATTTTCAACTAATGGAGAATAAAGAAAATATGCAAAGAGAATTCTAGCCCCAAGACTACATTCCCCTTTTCCATTGATGTTGAAATATTCATTTCCAACTACTCATCCAACTACAAAATAATCAAGATTCCATAGTGCACCTAAGGATCTTAGAATAATTTTCACATCAGAAGAAACTGTAGAATATAATATAAACATCAGAGTGCAACAATAGTGCTTATAGTTTATCCTTTAATCCCATAATCTACTAATGCTTTTTCGTTTGAAAATCCTTCAAAATTATATCCTATATCATCTCCACAACCTAGTCATGCTCAAGCTCCACTAACCCCAACACCAAAATTACCTCCATGCGGACAATGTGTGCCTCGAGCACCTCACCCTCTTCCCCCTTCTCCCCCTTTTCTTCCTCTCAATGGTATGGGGGCTTCCCCTACCCCTCCTCCTCCTCCTCCTCTACCACCAGTTGGGGTTCATGGAAACCCACCCCCTCATGCCCCTCCTCCTCCTAGGGATACGGGGGCTACACCTATGCCTACACCTCCACCTCTTACTCTTGGGGATAAGGGGTCCCCACATCCACCTCTACCTCCTTCTCTGGGGGGGTATGGTGGCCCCACCTCCACCCCCTCATCCTTCTGGAGGTAAGGGGGCTCCATCTCCACCTCCTCCTCCTTGAGGTAAGGGGGATTCACCTCCACCAAGGGGGATTCACCTCCACCTCCCTCAAATGGTGAGGGAGGTTCACCACCTCTAGGTAATTGGGGAGCCCCCCCTCGTCCACTTTTCGTTGGGGTTTTTGGAGGTAAACCTACAAAATCAATGTTTCTAGGTGGGAAAGAACCAACTGATGCTTTAACACCTCCTATCCTCAATATCCAATGGAATGGAACCACCACGACCTTTAGTATGGGGGTAAAGAGTGTAGGATATGCAACTAGAGTTGGATCAACACCTGCCACAACATCAAGAAGAGAATATTTTAATCCATTATTGGGGTGAAAGTGACAAGGGAAATGTTAGAATTATTACGGGTTGATGCTCAAAAGTATGATCAAGCAAATATGTATTTTCCTCAATTGTGCAGATTGTGATTCTACGATGTTGCAACAAATCTTTTCACCCAAAATCATTCATCCATTTCAAGCCATTAGAAATATATGTAATTTTAATGTTTCTTGCGTGTATTTTTAAGGCACATGAGTTTGACGTGTCAGAACTTGAGTGTCCTTTTTCTACTATATTTCCGACTTCAGATCATAATCATTGAGGTGATAAAGAAAGAGTGCACCAAGCTTCACTTGGGTCTAAAGTGGAGAGAGTACATCTCCTAATGAATTTTTTCATTTATTAGGAAGAGAGTAGCATCCTAGACCATCTGTCAAGGTTCATTTCCTTTGGAGGCTTGAATAAGAAATTGGCACTAGGTGAAAATTATGGGTGATTTTGATGGAAGGGTACTCCCCTATTGTAGCATCTTAGCTAAACAAAATCTTTAGTGATTTAACAATTTTCCATACATGTTATCGGGAATAGTGTCCACTCAGAGCTGCTATTCCCACTAAGACTAGTAGCTATCTTAGAAACAAACAAGTAAACTCTACTTCCACTTTCCTTTATGAAAATAGATAAGAGTGGAACAAAGGAGACCAACCTTAGTCTTGCACTTGGTTTCCTTGTTTGATTCCTCTCCTTCCTGATAGACCTTTGCCGCTTCTTCTTCATCTACCCAGCTTCAAAGAGCACCTGTGGAATCAAAGAAACATACTACTATTGAAGAACAGAGATCTATATTCATAAATAACACAGGACCAAATATGTGTTAACCATACAAATGCATATATAATGAAACATACAAGAATAT
>APFE030390181.1:206170-222500 GCA_000404065.3 Pinus taeda
TGGTCCAGTTTTGACCATTTCTGAGCAGTTTTTAGTGGAGAACTTTTGGGAGATGATGTAATCAGTTGACCTTGTTCCTTTAGGCAGTGAAGCAACACTTTTAGGGACTTATGAGCCCTCATTTTATGGACATTTATGATTGGGGTTGAAGTGCCCAAAAATGTCTATAACACTTCAAGAACTTCCTGACTTAATAGAAATGGGTTGTTCATGGTGCCTATTATATTCTATGTTGGAAGCCTTGACAATAATGATAGGCGAAAAAACTTATATTCATTGACCAAGACAAAAATAACATGTGTGATCACATTTTTTATGCATATCATGGTGTTTATATCATTATAACCATGTGCATAAGTCATGTTATGATTACACAAAAAACTTTATGATAGTTGATAGTTGCAAGGTGTGAGATTCTAAAATCATGTATATCATATGTGCCACCACAATGCTACCAATTTGTGAATTTATGTTAATGTTCTCATTGTATAGAAATTTAAGTCATCAATTTTATGGTGAATAGAATTTGTAATTTGACGAGACACATTTTTCTCAGTAGTTTTTCTTGGAAATGGTGAAGGTTTCAAGAAATTATGAAGGTTATGAGTATTTTCCTTCAAGATTCAATTTGATACCCAGGTAAATAAGTTTGAAAATACCTCTCACCTGAATTTGGCCTTCCCTATAAATACAAAACATCTGATGTTGCCCATTTTGTTTATCTAATATAACATTCTTTTCTAATAAAACATGTTCATTACTGCACATTCCTCTCACAACCTTCATTGAGGTCCTCTATCCTACATACTTTCACTACCTTGATTCCCTGAAAGCTATTCACCAAATGAATTCTATCACATTTGACTTTGTCATGGAAAAGGTTTCATAACATGAGAAAGCTTTTCGAAGGTCCCACCTTCATTATGATATGAGTCATATTTCTATAAAAGTGGAGGGTAACTAACTGGCCACATTTCCCAATTGTTTCATTAAACTTAAAAGATAAATCATAATCATTTCTTATTTATTTTCATAAACATAAACTGTGAATCATCAGTGTATAGAACTCATGCCACTTTTAGGGGGGCTGGGTTGGATGTATTTATTGAAATATTAAATGCTATTGCAAAACTTGGATCTTGAAATGAAGTGTGTTCCCTATTGCAAGAATTTTCTAGCTCTTCTATGCATGTTCCCATTGATATTGATTTAGAATAGAAAACAATTAGTTCAGTGGATGGAGATGAACCATCGAGGGAAACATATGAGTTGCGATTTGATGCTTCTACTAAAAATTTGTCTTCAAACATGGAATCCTTTCTCCCATATTTGATAAGCAACAGTACACATCTCTTAGAGAGTATTATGCATAATATAGAATGTGGGGTGTTGTTTTGAGAAAAAAGGTATAAAGTTTGTGTTGCGGCTGATTGATTTATCCTTCTTACCATTGTCATTTGTAGGTGGCCAGAAATGTTTTGTTACAATTACAGATTTTCACTGCAACACTCATCTCCTCTCACAAGGGTTGTTTTTACTACTCTGAGAGGACACATGAAACCTACAATTGAATTCATGTATTTTTTGGCTGGAACAAAGCTAGTAGATATTGACATAGAAAAATGCATGAGAATTTTGAGATGCCTTTCAAGGCTAGATGGTATTTTATCCTTTTCAACACATTTGCTGAAAAGCACAACAATAACTATGCCTAAAATTAGTTTTGGGGATGTAGATATACTAAAGGATGTAGGGAACATGTACAACGAAATGGTTTGCTAGATATCTGATGTTAGTGACTCAAAAGTAGATGTGAAGAAAGAGGTTGAACAAGGACCTGCAACTAGAAATTTGGAACCAAATGTATTAGGTATAGAAGTTGTTAGTGACAATAACACAGTTTTAGTTGTTTGACATGTTAACCCAATGTCTATGAGGAATGGAATTGCTTCTCATTGGTCCACTAAACATGAATATCTTTTTATTATACAAACAAGACTTATTGGCATAGAAGAAGGGACCACCATATCGAAGGGATTTCAAGAATGTGTCTTGGTCAACTTGGGCGACAGGTAGATGGATCAGAGGTTGACATTGGAGGTTCTCTAAGTGTAGATGAAACATCTCAAGCCCATAAAATGACAAGGAAGTCACCTAATCTCCTACAATTTGATATTATGAATAAGGTTTCATATGCAATATGATCATTCCATGTGACTCTTGTGAAGGTTTTTGTAGTTCCCAATCGATAATGTGATGATGTAGGATCACTTAGTTCAGAAGCCAAGAATGTGGTGGTTTATGTTTCATTTGCTAGTCATGAAGAGAAATTTTGTCTGGAACCTACTCTTACTTAACATATATCCAGTCATTGGCATCTTTCATATTATTTCACCAAGACAGTTGTTATAATTATCATAACTAGCAAGTTGTTATAATTATCATACTAGTGTCACTCTCATTTATCTTTCCATAACCGGTTGCAAATTCAATATGAAAATGTCATCTACAACTAGGATAAAAACAAACAAAAGAACATTAATTTTGCACTCTAGTCTAGGTTTTTTACATGAGCCTTATATTCTAAATTCTTTTTTTATTTAACATTTCCTCTTTGTGGCAGTTGCATTCAGAATGTTGGCTGATAAGAGAATAGTTATGTCACTAGACATATTGATGGTTGGAGGTGTTCCTTGTTGTAGGTGAAAAATGCTCTTTGTCATCACTTACTATTTACGGTTTTATTAATTTGTGTCATTGCATTATGAGTAGTGTTAGATTGCATGTTCTCAAGTTAGGGTTACATTTTAATGCCACAGACAGATCAAGCCTAGCCTCGATCCTATGATTTCCACTTTTTCTATTTAACCGAGTGTACCACCTTATTGGAGCATGGTTCTTATTTCTACACACTATGTCAAATACACCAAGAATACATTTTCAATCATTCCAAGTTTGTTGTTTGTCCATGTGGAGAGGCATTTGTATTTTTGACCTACTTTTCTACCTTGCAAAAGTATCATTCTTCTTTTCCCCACACTCAGCCAGATACATTAAGCATCCATTTGCAATCATTCCAATTTTTTTGTTCATTTAAGTGGAGAGCCATTTCACTCTTTCCCACACGGTCCTCTTCTCACTCAAGCATGTTGAAGGTCCCCTCCAAATATCCTCTCAGCATTAGATAGAGATTGGGCCATCCATTGCTAAAGGTGTTTTATACCAATGGGATCATTTTGGGCATGCTCTTAGCAAAACGTTACACCGTGCCAACTAGTATGATTGTTGCAATACCAAGACATGGGATCTTGCTCCTAATTATCTAGAATATAAGGAACTATTCTAGAGCCAATTGTGCAAATAGTAGCTCCCATCCTCCCACACACACACACACACACACACGACCTTCCTCACAAGTAGCAGCAACATATTCAGCATTCCAATCTTATAACAACAAGGGCAACTTGAAGCCAAGACCTTTTACCTCTTAAAGGAAGAGCACATCTATATGTAGGCAACAGATTTTACATGAAGGTTCTAACTTCTAAAATTGATCTATCTATAATCACTAGTGGTTCCCTTAACATTCTATGTTGAAATATTGATCTCCATGGCCAACTTTCATCAAGATTCTTCTTGATGACAACAAATGTGCTTCTAATTGTAACATTTATAGCTAGGGGCTGTCTAATGGAGCATGCAAAACTTTTTTTTGAGTAGTAGATGGGCTATCAGGGGAATGCCTATATCTTCCTAATAAATTCTTATGGTAGTCTGTTGGCACTCGTTGTGATTGGTCATCTATTTTACTCCATTACAAATATTATTCCCAGTTGTAAGGAAATTAGTGATTCCAATAGAATATATACTAGAAATGATGAAACATTTTTGAACAATTGGTTTCCTTGTTTGAGATATTTCATGAGTCTCATTACCGAATAGGTGCTTATTTGAATAAAATTTACTCTTCTTTGAAAAGGTACAATTCCCCAAGTAAATTTCTTTCATGATAATTACAAATCAAACCTAGATATGCTTCTTAAGAAATTATTTCCTTATCTGTGAATTGTTGACTTTGATTTGTTATTTTCATTTATTTTTATTAAATTCAGGGGGTTAAATGAAGTAACCTTTGGATCTATTGGAAATACATAGGAGCTTAATTTTTGTTATTGAGAGATATATGCTCTTGATTCATAAAATAGTGAATTTTGGATTTGGATACATTTTCTAGATCTTGCTGACTGTGTTTAGTTCATATGGAACAAGAAAAGGACTTTGATGTGGCTGGTACTACTGCAGATTCACTTTATGGTGCATGAAAGTCCATGTACAAGCCAAAAATGGTTTGTATTTTTCAAGAATACTTATTCTTGTGATCTGTGAACCTGATTTTTCGTTTGGATTGTGAGGCTACAAATTGGTATAATTTTTGTTTTCATTGCAAAACAACATGATTGAAAATAAAATAATTGGAGGCTAGGATGGTCTAACAACATTTTAAGTAGTTAAAGGTAAACAAAAACTAAGGCGTACCTTCAAAAGAATGAGCCTATTGGGCCTTGTCACATTCTGGAAGAAGATGTCAAGTATTTGTATCATTACTCTTCCACCCTTTTGATGCTGCACAAAGCTGTGTATCTATCCCCAATTTTTTGGATTGACACTCAATGATGCATGCTCAATTTTGGAATTAATTTCACTTTCATTTTTGTAGTCACACAACTCACTTTATTTTTTGCTTGTATACTCATTTGACATTTCAAGAATATTTGAAGCTTGTACAAAATCCCCCATTCCAATTGTAACAAAATGTTCATCGTCGAGTTTGCACTCTTTTTCTTATTGCGGTGGTCATGAAAATGATTCTATTACTGCATTAACCATGTCCTTCTCAAAAAAATCACACCCATAATTCTCAGACAATTCAGGATCTGTGGGGAAGCTATACCTTTGATCCTAAATTTCCAACCTTGGCATGTGTTTTGACATCCAGTTTAATTCTTGAGTTACCATTTCCAATTCAACTTCAACAACCCATTTCTCATCCCTTTGACCACGCAATGAGATATATTATAGAGGTAAACCAACATATTTCCATGAATATATCTCTAAATCTCCACCTTGATGTCTAATTGTTTTACCTTTAGTTTCAATAAAAGAATTATCTAATATCTTGGATTTCAGACATGCATCTCTCCCCAGGAACATCAACAAATGAATGAACACTATCTTAAACAATATCTTCACTAAGAAATTGAGCTTGATGCATGTTGCTATCTTCTCTGAGGGTTAAGGAAGGAAATTTTTTTTTAGTTCACTCTACTAGTTGACGTCTATGTATTCACTCTTTTAATGTTTGTTTGCCTTAAAAACTAGCTTCTGAATTGGAAGCATTTGCATTATTAGTCACTAAACTTGAGTACTTAAAACATGTATTTTATAATTCTTCAAATTTATAGGCTATTGAATCAAGGATGGCAGAATTTCTAGGTTTTCATATCCATGCGTTCTATACCCCTTTAAGGAAAAAACTAATATAATTTGCACTTGCAGCAATTTGATTGAGGCTATCTTTCACACATGATTTTATTTGCTCCTAAAATTGAAAGGGTTTTTTTAAATCCATTCTTCTCTTCCCCATAATTTTTCTCTTTTAGTTGTAGTTTGGAATAGAGTTGATCGTAAGGGGGAAAACTCAAGAATTCATTCGATTACCTAGTCAGATACTTCGTTACCAAAACTCAAAAAATAACACTCAGTGATGTTTGCAATTCAGGGGAGATTCTTCTCATTGTATATCTATATGGTAGAGAGAATTACAATAAATTTATTCATTAAGAGTCTAGGTTGACCAAATATGTTAATGCAGAAAGCCTTACCGCAAGGGAATCAATGGAACCAATGGAAACACCGACAATAATTTCCAATAGTACACTATCCTCCTTTGGATATGGAGCGTCAGAATAAGAATCAATTGTACAAGAAGATAAAATGAATGCCACATCCCTCATAGGAATATTCTTTGCAATGTTCATGAAGAAAAATACATAAAATACCAACCAAATTACCGAAACTACCAACAAAACTACCGAAAATACCAACCAGGTTGAAAGGGCTGAGTCAGAATCATTAGAAAATTACCATGATTGTGAAGATAATTCAGAGGAAGAACAATCATATGGTTTTTTTGAAGAAGGCTTTGATAACATAGATTCAGGCAAACAGGAAGTTCCTAGCCATCTGCGAGGAGGAATGTTTTTAGACCAAACTTATGCTACTAGTCCTAGAAGTCTAAATGCCATTCTCTTTGGGTCCAATAGTGGTTTCAAGCATGAGTTAGCACAACTAGAGCGGAAAAATGACGTTTTTGAAGGACCTTGGAGAAAAGAAGCAGGGGAACCCATGAAAAGAGTGGTCACATACACCAAAGCTGCAACTAAACTTGTGAAGGTTATCAAAGCTATAAAAGAACAAATTTATCTCATAGAAGATGGGAAGGTTATTGTAGTATTAGCAAGTATAAGTACACTAGATGTTCCATATGGAAGTTCATTTAGGTGTGAATTTCTTTTCTGCATCACACTAAGGCCAAAAGTACCAACCATGTTTTTGTTCATGATTTCCATTCTGACTTTCATTCTCCAAATAATTCTGCAGAAATATTCAAATATGATGTGACAGAAGAGCCTCCTTTTGTGATGGATGTAGAAATATTTGACTTTTAAGGGCCTTTTTCTGAGGCTACATTTCTAGGGTATGTTGAGATCAATTTTCTGAAATTTACTTCACAGGAACTGGCTAATTTGTGGATCCCACTTCAAGGAAGACTGGCACAAGCTTCCCAATTGAACTTGAAACTCAGGATATTTCTAACAAATAAAAAGGGTCCTGAAGTGGTTAATCAATACATAAAAAATATGGGAAAGGAAGTTGGTGAAAAGGTATTCATCTTTCAATATTAAATCTCAAGTAGATACTTGTCTTTTCCTTGGCATACATATAGTTCAATGGATTTCTCTATTTGTTTGGACATCATGAGAATGAGAAATAATTCTATGCAGATTGCCTGACGCTCACCTCAGAAAAATTCAACATTACAAAAGCTATTTTCACTTCCAAGTGAGGAGTTTATGATTAATGATTTTTCTTGCTACTTGAAACATAAAATACCTCTTTAGGTATCTATGCCTCACTTAGATACATTTGCATGAGTTGTTGCAAATAATAGACCATAACATGGGTCTCGAGTATTAGATTTTCCAAAATTCCTTTCTTTCAAATGTTTAAAATAAATAATAAGTCATTGGGCTTTGAGTAAAGCATGTTCAAGCTTGTTAGGACCCTAACCAAAGTCCTCAAGTATTTTCCAAGCAACAAGGCTCAAAATGCTAGAGCCTATATCATGAGTTTGTAGTTTTAGTTAGGTGGATCACTAGAGAATATTGAAAGCTTATTTAAGAGGATTGTTGGGTTGTATGTGCCTACTCTCAATAAAACACAATTGGAGTTTGGTGATGTAGTCATCTATTTGGACACAAGGTGGCATCCTCTGGCTCCTTGCATGTATGATGATGTTAAGGAGTATTGGAATTAGTATGACACTAGAAAGGATGCAAATGAGAAACTCAAAAACCTAAATGCACCAACCATTGGTATCATCTTACAATGAAGCCACATTATTATTGGTGATGATAGTGACTATGTGGCTATTGTGATGGAATTTGAAGCTAGACGCACAAAGGTTGTGCCAATATTTTTAGGTGGATTAGATTTTCCACCCCTGTGGAGCATTTCTTGTATGATCCAATAATAAAGAATTATCTTGTGGATGTTTTGGCTTCCTTGATTAGCTTTACACTTGTGGGTGGACCTACTATGTAGCTTCATCCTTGTGCTATACAAACTTTGTCCAAGATTGATGTTCCCTGCATTGTGGCCTTCCCACTAGTGTTCTAGACTATAGAAGAATGAATTATCAAAGCTTTAGGATTGAATCCAATTCAGGTTGCATGGTAGGTTTCTCTTCCTAAGCTTGATGGTGGTTTCAGGCTGATTTTTTTCTAAAGTTGTGATGCAAGAATGGGTAGGTTTTGTTGTTTTTCTGAACACTGTTTCAACAAGTTCATGAATTAGATAATATGCTAACAATATAATCTTTCTAAAATTGTTAACCTTGTTGTGAAACTCAAATTATCATTACATTGATGTCAGAATACCAAAATAGGGGTCATGGTACCATACACATATGTAGGATAAAATTTTCTCTTGAGCCATTGTAAGGTTCTTTTGAAGTGGCCATAAACCAATATTTCTAACTTCCTTATATTGATGTGTAGGAAATTCCCATGCACTTCATAAGTGTTTTGAACAACAAGGGATATCAAGTGGGACTAGCTAAAGAAAATAACAAAGGTGATCATGTCAAAATGTCATTTCAATTTTTTTTTCATGTTACAACCTAATTGAGATAATTGAAGTTAGGTATAACGACAATTTTCATTGATGCAATATATTATTGCTTGCATGTTTGCACGATGACAAGAAAATAACTCTATATGTATTTGGCTTTCCACCTGACAAAGCCAATGTTTGCACTATAGCCTACCTCAATGTATTCTCTTCAATTTTCAGCATATTACATGAACTAAAGACCAATTGGATATAATGTATAAGGTTTGCAAGATACTTTTGAAGAACCCATTGAAGACACAATTCATGACAAAGAAGTTTATAAGTTTAATAGCCCAAATCTTAATATTTCTTACAAAATGAATGTGAGATAATACCATCGATGCACACCTTATGCTAAGGCTTTGGAAGAAAACTAGGGCAAACCTCCACGGAACTTTAATTATGATGGGGAGAACCTACTAATGGGCCTCTAAATTAGACATAAATTAAGACCCATGCCTCTAAATTAGAAATAAATTAAGGGCCATATTACCATCCTTCAACACATTAAACCTCTCTTTTTGCATTAGATAATGTATTTTTAACTTTAATATGTTCATTAGGAAGTTATATGGATAATTGCATATTTGTGGCTATTATTATTTATTTTTGTGGAATATTGCGAGAATAATTGGCAGATTATGGAGATTTGGAGAAGGAGATAATATAGGGACCTGCTCCCTACTATAGGAGGATCAATATTAAATAATAAATCAACAATATATTATGGAATTATACCACATATTGTGGAGCTGCAATGATTGAGAAAATCTAGGAATGTGTTCCCTGTCATTTAATGCAGATTCCTAGTAATGGGAACCAGATCCACTAATCAAGGGATTTTAGTGGGGAAAGCTTCCTCCTTTTATGGGGAATGATTCCTAATCATTTTTTATAAGTACCAAGTCGAATTTTCCTCCAAGGGTATATTTTTATTAGTCTTCTTGTGGAGATATCTCGTATTTTTGCAGCTCCACTGTCATTTCTTGCAGGGATGTAAATGTATTGATGGAAATAATGAAGATTGGTGACATGTTCAGCTTCTAAATCTTGGTCTCCTTCATAGGACTCTGATTTTCCTTAATCTTGGCCATCCCAAGAGCCTGAGAACCCTTTTGTATCAGTTACTTTTCTTCTTTTCACTTCTTATTCACATGCATCTCTTGTTCTTGTTTTTTTATTTTCATTTAGTATTAATGATTTCTTGTTGTAGGATTCGGTTAAATGGTTGAGGTAAGTTATTTTGTATGATCACAAACATCATTTAGTAATTTTAACAACTTTTCAAGGTCATAGTAATCATTGAGATACTTGGATTAGTTTGTTTATTCCCAAATCTAGATTTTTGAAAGTCCCTTGTGAGAAATAATAATAAATTTCTGATATTTTTTAGAGCATGATAATGAGCTTCAATCAAGTTTATTCCACTTGAATTAGATCACAAAAAAAATTCTAGATAATAAAAAAACTATCCCATTTCATTTTCACTTGATTAGGTTAGGCATTTGATAGATTTACTAGCTCACTAGGTCTCAAATTTCTAGATTTTAGACTTGTAATTTTATTCCATCTTTTAGCATGGGTTAACCAAGGTATTTTTTAGTGATTCAAATTGGAATGGAGAGCTAAGACATCCTAGTCAACAAAAAAAAAATCCCATCCATTTTGGATTTGATTTGGTTTGTCATTTGGTGAATTAGAAATCCCAATAGAAAATATGTTGTTTCCTGTAGTAAATGACAAGAAACCTTGTAGCAGCCTTCCAACATGTATATACTTTCCTATATTGTCTCAAGAAGCTTGGTTATTGTCCCTTATGATTGAATCAAGACTCCTAGGCTCTAAATCAATTATTAGGGAAGAGTAAAGACCGCTTAGGACTTGGCTCTTTACCCATGCAAAACATTTCAACGATTTGGGTTAATGGACAAATTTATGAATTGGATAATACAATGATGATTTTCTTGATTTCCACATCCAGTGAACGTTGTTAATGGATTTAAACTCTTTGAAATGTAATTCTTGAAATTTCTCTTTACTTTATGCAATTAGAATAGTTTTCGTTACTTGTATTTTCTTTCTTGCAATAGGTTAAGGTTTCCATTTTGAGCATTTCATTTTCTACAATTAGTTTAGGATTTGATTTCATTACATGCACTCCATTATATCATGACAGTGAAATAAGGACACATTGTATGTTGCACATATAGTTCTGATACCTCTTAAGTTTGTAGGAACCTCGAGTTGATAATTAAAGTTGGTAGCCTTGGGAATTGCAACATTCTTGTTGCAATACCGAGGCTCTTCACATTTTGGCATTGTTGCCGAGGAGATGTCAAAGTATGCATTGTTTTCTTCCCTAGTTGATTCATTTCTTTTAATTTCTGCATAGACAAAAAATTTACATTAGGCATATTTCATTTCAAACACATAAAATTGAATTTCATTAGAATTTTTATTCAAAAAAAAAAGAGCCACATCACCATTCATTTTTGCAGGTAGAAGAAGAAGAGGTGACAAAGAAGGTAGAATAAATGGATGGAGATGATGACATTGAAGAAGATCTTCTTGGATTCCCCATTCAAGATACTAATGTCAGTGTGCATATGAAGAACACAGCTCCATGTTTTCTGACCAAATTTCATGGTCTAAGGTCAAAGGATCTGGAAACCTTCCTCTTTGAATTTGAAATCCTTTGTAGATCTTATAGTTACTAAACACTCAAAATTTGAGATTGTTTCTAGAAACATTGAAGGACAATGGAGCAAGTCAATTGCCAATGCAACTATGTTATATAGCTCCAAGAGGACCATGGCAATCTATCCAACCTTATATCAAGCAAGACCCTAATTCACAATTTCAATCTTATGCATATTCATCTCAAAGTAATTAGAACACACCCTTTCCTTGGCAGCCTTGTCCATCTCAACTGCAAAACTAATCTTGGCAACAAGGTTGGAAAGGAACTTATGGGAGCCATCCAAAATATCCTCAATATTTTCCTCAATATCCTACATACTCAACTCCATGTTCTCCTTACCATCCACCTAAACCTACACCACAACCCCAACCACATCCATCTCAAATATCCACTCCCCCTCAACTACCATTACCACCATTTCCAAACCCACATAATGAAGTAGTTCAACCCACTTACAATGCTGAGGTACAACACTTCCAAACATGTCCTCTTGATCTAAATGGTATTCATCTTAGGTCAGGAAGAGTATTTCAAAAAAGAGATTTTGTTGATATCATTCAAGGACCACATCTAGAAGAAGAAGATTCAAAAGAGAAGACCAAAGAGTCTTGGGCTAAACTTGATGAAGAGTAGACATCAAAATCAGAGATTGAGAAAGCTCCCTCATGGTTACCACCAAATCCTCCTTGTGTTCAAGAGAATAATAAAAAAAAAGAAGAAGATCTAAATTTTATGGAAGAAGAAGACATCTAAGATTATCCAAATCAACAAGTGGACCAGGGGCATCACAATTATATTGAAATGTGGTTCCAGATAGTTACTAAGTTTCACCAATACTAAGTTTCATCAAAGTCAAAGAATTTGGTCTCTTACATTCAGGTACATGTCACGGAATATCTTTCGAGCCTACACATGATTTTATCTGTCATCCAGTTATGCAAGTGGCTCCATTGGAAGTATTCCTACACTTGAAAATGATTTTTTTTTCAAGTAGAGTAGGATAGGAAAATAAATGAAAAAAGAAAAATAAGAGAAAAACTAAAATCTCATGTCAAAACCTCCTTTGAGGCGCTTGATATTGGCTCATTGATTGAAAACCTCCACGAAGCAGTCAATGAGTTGGAAAAAAAGAGAAAAAAAGAGAAAAATAAAATATTCTATGTGAAAACCTCCTTTGAGGTGCCTAGGTAGACCTACTAGTTGAAAACCTCATTTAGGCGGTGAGTAGGCATAGAAAAAAAAGAGGAAAAAACAAAAAATCTTTGCTCCATGTATCTCTCTGATGAATGCATTGGCTCTCCAACATCTGCAAGCAACAAAAACAAGTTGCCACCAAGAAAAAAAATGGTCAAAATTCTAGTCAAAGGAAGTCAAACTTGGACTTTATCCTCCTTTGCTGAGATGCTCTGGAAGGACCAAGGCCATGCCAATCCATCACCCTTATCTATTTCCACCATCCACCCATCATTCCCAAGCTTTTCCCATCAGTTTCCTTGTTGTCCTAAAATACTATAGGAATGCTCTGTTTTACTACAAGAAACATAGATACATAGAGCAAAAATTTTTTTTTGTCATATCTTGAAAACCATGGATCCATTTGTCAATCTATTTCAGGTGGAGATGCATATAGATGATAGTAACATGCTCAAGCAATTTCAGCAAATTCCAGTGCACAGTTATCGATAAATCGACCTCCATTACCTATAACCATTTTTGAATTTTTTGGATATGCGTTCATCCATTTACAAAGTTGTTTCATGGGGAGATGTATCTGGATGATGGTAACATGCCCAAGAAATTTTAGCAAATTCTAGTGCATGGTTTCCAAGACATGGACCTCCATTAACTTCAACCATTTTTATTTTTTCTCGATATTCATGCATCCATTGGCCAAATTTGTTTTATGGGGAGGTGCATAAGGATGATGGAAACATGCTTAGAAAATTTCAGGTAAATCTATTCTACCATTTGGGATATATGGAAAAGGTAAGGCTGCTACAAGGTATCCTATAGTACTACAGGAGTCCTAATTTACTACAAGTAATAGGCTGAAATCTATAGGAAGCTACAAAAGGTGAAATAAAGTGTGGGGAATGTGCCTAATGGTGGAATATAGTATAGGGAAGGTGAACATAACCCATGGACAAGCCCAACACTCCAAGAAGGCCAGATTTGACTAACATAGCTTCCTCATGGTAACCAAAAAACAAAGGTTTATAATCACCAAGCTATGAAGACCTATGCAGAAGCAAACAAAGAAAATTATCAACTCCAAAGGACCATGGATCGATCATCAACTCAGCAGCAATATACATGTCTCTCCAACAATGATCAGGTAGGTACAGTATGCAATATTCTTGACCTCTTCTATTGAGCATATTATAGTTAGAAATTTGTTGTCAATGCATGAGAGATGAGGTTTTATAAGCTAAGGATGGGTCAAAAGTCTCAGCGACCTTCAACTAGTTAATTGCAACTCACTCCTTCAATCATGCAATGTGGAAAAGCCGAATTAGGAAGGGTGATGCTTTCGAGAAATAGGGACAGTAGTTAAAAGAAGAAATTTATGCAAAGGTCAAGTCACGACAACACTCCAAGCCCTCCATCCACTTCATATCTACTATCTATCTATCATTTATCCATCCCATTTCCTAAGAAAAAAATTAATATTTTTCATGAATAAACCCTACGCTTTGTCTCACCCTAAAAATTTCTTGAAAAAACACATGGAGCACAACCTCTCCATTTTCACAAACCTACACTACTCCCTCTGAGCCCTAGCATCATCCTCCAAACCCTCTACATCATTTCTCATCCATCCCATACAGTTAGAAGACCCTGAAACAAAGGGAATGACTACTACAGAAAGGCAAAATGCTGCTACAAGAAAGAATAAAGGAACAAATTGTGCTAAAACAAAAAATGGCAATGCCTAAGAGAGACCTAATCAAAACATAGAACTCCAAGGCCATAAGGAAATCATCTAGGCTAGAAAATAGAAGAAGAAGAAAACAAAATGAAAGAAGGCGTTCACCATCAAAATAGAACTCAAACTGTAGTGGTGAAAATAGGCTTTCCAAGACGTCTTTAATCTCTTTCTAGCTTCTTTGCAAGGCCTAAAAGATGTTATAGAAATGGGAGAAATGCATGGAAGTCAAGTTGAGGGCCTACCCTAGGCTCAAACTATCATTTCTACTCAAAAAAGGTTTAAACAAGGTTCCTGTAGTACTACAAGGTTTATTACAGTACTACAAAAAATGCTACAGGATTTCCTATAGTTAGTAAAAGAATTAATACTATAAGAACTACTATAGGGCTTCTTGTAGTTATTATAGGAATTACTACAAGATGTCCTAGTTCTCATGTAATGGTGTTTTGAAGGTTTTAGAGGTGTCCAAATGGTGGAAAAAGGTAGCAGATGGCTAGAAAATGATGTGGAAGGCCTTTCGATGTAGGTTTTAACCCCGTACAGAAATTACCAGCATATGAATTCTAAAACACAGAAAATAAACAATGCGAGAGCATAACACATAAAACACATATACATAGAGATTTCCCCTGCATCCCAAAACCAAGACTACTAGCTTGATTTTTCATTATTTTCCTTTCAATGTTACAATACATATTTATACATGCCAAAGCATCCAATACCATGGACCGAGAACCATCGCGTCCAAAACCATCGACTGAAAACCATCGCGTCCAAAACCATGTGCGGAAATCATGCACACAACCATAGGTAGGTCTGCCCAACCTAACATAGTGTCCAAAACCAAAATTTTCTAGGGCACTGCCTTGGACCCCATAGAGTGGGGTTACCTGTAGCCCACAAACCCCTTGTGACTCCCCCCACTACGCAATCGGTGCAACGAAGGGGGGCTATGCCCCCCTCCTAACCCCTCGGTTAACTACGTGGGCTAGTTGTGGAAAGAATATGACACAGCCCAACATTCTCCCACTTGTTGTTTTCTTTTCACAGGGGGCCACAAGAGAGCTTAGTCGTTTGTCTAGCCTTGCAATGCCTATTGTTTCTCTACACCAAGAGAAATTTTCAAAGCTCACAGATTTCATCAATGCTTCTGCAATATTCTTCAAAGTGTCCACCTTTACCAGCAACACCTTTTTGTCTTCTATGATATCCCTCACAAAGTGATATTGAACATCAATGTGCTTTTTCTTTGAATGATAAGCAGGGTTCTTTGCTAAGAAAATTGCACTTTGGTTGTCACAGTCTATCCTTATAGCTCCCTGTATTAACCCCATACTTGAACACAATCTCTGGAACCAAATTCTTCCTTGCTTTCGTGAGTGGCTGCCATGTATTCTGCCTCTATAGTTGATAGTGCCACTACAGATTGTTTCTTACTCATCCAACTGACTACACCTCCAAATAGGTTAAACACATACCCGCTTGTAGATCTTTTCTAATCCAGATCTCCAGCCCAGTCTGCATCAACAAAACCATGAATATCCAACACTCTGTCCAATCTTGGTCTTCCTTGGTAGCACAAACCATAATTACTAGTGCCACGCAAATCCCTGAAAACCTGCTTCAATGTTGTCCAATGCTCCTTCCCTGGTTTTGACATAAACCTGCTCAATACTCCCACTGCTTGTGCAATGTCTGGTCTAGTATAGACCATTGCATACATCAAGCTACCGACTGCACTTGCATATGGAACACGGGACATGTCCTCTTCCACTTCTTATGTCTTGGGACACTGTTCAGCAGATAACCTCACACCTACAGGAATAGGAACCTTCACTGGTTTACTATCCTGCATATTAAACTTCTGCAGTATTGTCTCGACATACTTCGTCTGGTTTAACCAGAACTTCCTCTTTGCTCGATCTATTTTACTTTCCATGCCCAAAATATTTGCAGCACCGAGATCTTTCATGTCGAATTTGGAGGACAATTGGGTCTTCAAATCCTGGATAATTTTCTTTGTCATTTCCAACCAACAACATATCATCCACATACAAGACCAGATAAATAACACGGTCACCAATTAATTTAAAATACACACAATGATCTACTTTGCTTCTAGTGAAACCAAGTCCCCGTATAAATGTATCAAACTTCTGATACCACATCCTTGGTGACTGTTTTAACCCATACAAAGACTTCTTTAACTTGCATACTAGTTCTTTCTTACCCTTCACAGTAAAGCC
>APFE030390184.1:0-24758 GCA_000404065.3 Pinus taeda
GAGTTGCAAATGTAGTGGACAACAATATATATTTCAGCAGAAAAATAACTATAAATGGAGTGAACAACAAGAGATAGTTCAACAGAAAGAGATCTGCCAACAAGAAAGAGTTCAACAGAAAAAGAGATGCCAATGGAATAAATGACAAGAGATATTTTAGCAGAAAGAGAACTGTAAATGGAGCGGACAACAAGAGATATTCCAATAGAAAGAAAGTTGCAAATGGAGTGTCTTCTTGAGCCCGCCTTCACCAAAACTCTTATACCATGTTGAAATTTTGATGTTCTATGTTGCAACAATTACTTATTCCAAAACTTCTTTCTTCTGTAATATTTATTAAGCAATTGTAGATAGAACATACACCATATAAACCATATGCAAAATAGAAGATAACCAAGAATACAAGTAGAAACATAGAATTTAGGTCCAATGACCAGGACAAAACCCAACCATATTCTTCTTCTATTGGAAATCAAATGTTCAACAAAGATATAGAGTACAATGAGAGATAAAGAGAATGAGTAAGTTCACCCAAATTTGAACATGATGTAGCATGAATATCACTAGTAGTAGCAACATATGCACACACTGAATCAACCTTCCCTTCAACTGAATCAACACTAAAACATTGAAGCATTGAATCAACCTTGGCTTGCAAAGTTCTGCTCTTACTCTTCAATTCTCTCTCTCACAATCTTCTTCAACTCTCTCCAATTCTCTTTCAAGTTCGAATTCTTCTTTCGCAATACACAAGTAGTGAGGGGAGAAAGAATGAGCAATGAATCCATGCCATAAAGGAGTAACTCACATGCAAGAGGGAGAGTAATATATGCTCATTTAGCAAATGTAACTCATGCCATTAAAGAGGTATGCGTGTCTTTGTAACTTACGCTTTTAAGAGAGAATGTAACATATGCATTAAAGAGTGCACACGAGGAATCTTTTATGACATGCTTTAATGAGAACATAAGAGAGTGTAAGAACATCAATGAGAGTGTGAGAGGAATATGCCATGCCAATAATGAGAGTGTAAGAGAACATTATTGAGAGCCATGATTGAGTGACTTTATTTATTTTTTAATAATAACATAATAGTATCATAAGAATAATAATATAATATTGATGATTAAGTCAAAATTGAATTATTAGGATTGATTGATGATCAAAAGAAATTTTCCATCAACAATACTTGATTACCAATTGATGCAAGGTGATTTAATATTTTTGGAAAGTCATACTTGAGACTTTCTATTTTTAGAAATTCATGCAGGAGCTGCCAAATCTTCAACACTGTCTAACCTAGTATGGAAGAAATGTGTTGTAATGTCTTGTTTTAAACAAAAATAATAAAAATATAAAATTAAAAATAAAAATAACCTTACATTAAAATACAAATTACTTGCAACTAATTAATTTGTTTCAACAAAGTTACCAATGATTTTTGAGATCAATGTTTATGAAAACCTATAGTATTCATGTTGAATATAACCTATTTAAAGAGGGAAATTAAACCAACAAATTAATAACTATAACCCATGGTATTCATGTGGAATATAGCCTATCTAAAAGGGTAAATTAAACCAACAAATTAATAATTATAATTACAAGTATATATTTCTTAATTATAATTAATAATTAAATCGTCTCGGGGTGGGGGCATCTCAGTTGGTTAATCTAAGAAATGTAAAATTGTTGAAACTCCAAAAACCTAGGTTCAAATCCCCCCTATTGTGACTCGGGCTACAGGGATGAAGACATATCGTAGTTCCTCAGAGGTTTAGTTACATGTGAGGTGGGTTGATGGGTTCCGTTGGATTACCAAAAAAATAAAATAAAATAATAATAATAATCCATATTTTATCTTAATGCAAAATTAATTAGAATGGTGGAGTTACCGTCTTGGTACATGGTATCAGAGCCAACCCTATTTTTAGCATTTTCTGCCATATAACTCCTGCAAAACTATGCCAAAATTCCTAAAATCCTCTTCTCTATGCCATATTCTCTACAAATTTTGTGCATTCAAGTGCTTGGAGTTGCATTGAAAGTTCATCGTCAGCAACATGTATTTTTTTTTCTTCTTCTTCTGCTATGTAACTCCTGACTGTATGTTAGTTTGTGAGTATTGTTGAATGCGATGATACATATCCTATGTGTTAAGTGATGCCTTTTAAACTTTGGATATCGAAATTACTGTAACCCACTGCGAAAAGATGGAGCTTCCGCTTTCTGTTGGCAGTCCTGAGTCATTGCTATGTTTTTAATTAATTTTTTCTGCCTGATGATGCATTACGAACAGAGATACGATGAAAGGATACACACGTTGTTGAAGGCCATTCATATAACATATTGTGTTTGATATGTTTTCGGATTGACTATTGTGGAGGTTTGCCATTACACCAAAAGCCGCAGGTGTTGGTAAACGTTACAAACCAATAACTAGGATCCCCAGGGTGGAAATTACGGATTCTATAGAAGTGTGGTGATTTTTCCAACACCCCCCGTCAAACGCAACTCGGGGGAATCAAACCTAGGTCCAAGCTCTGATACCATGTGGAGGTTTGCCGTTACACCAAAACCTGTAGGTTTTGGTAAACGTTACAAACCAGTAACTAGGATCCCCAGGGTGGAAATTACGGATTCTATAGAGGTGCGGTGATTTTTCCAACACCCCTCCTCAAACGCAACTCGGGGGAATCGAACCTGGGTCCAAGCTTTGACACCATGTGGAGGTTTGCCGTTACACCAAAACCCACAGGTGTTGGTAAACGTTACAAACCAGTAACTAGGATCCCCAGGGTGGAAATTACGAATTCTATAGAGGTGCGGTGATTTTTCCAACAACTATTGCCTTTGAAACCTAAAGTGTTAAGTGGGTATTTAAGGTTGATTTGTAATATATCCAGTGGTTGTATTGAAGCTAGTTGAAACCACTGTCGTGGTGAACACTAGTATGAACTTTGCATATTGTTGTGCATTGGAATACTGAATGAGGTGAAGAACTGAACGCCGCCTAACATTGAGATGATGGGTGTATATATGCGTTGAATATGTTGTTCCATGTTTGTGTGGTTGGAAACTGGTGCGTGGCATGTTGAACCGTAGTTTGCATGCTGCTGTGCATTGTTTGAGGTCGTGACATACGCTTTATGTGAGGATTGATCGTGGTATGTAAATTTAAATCCATGTTGCATTAAGAATTTTTAAAAGGTCGTATGGCTGCCAATTTATACTTGTGCGTTGAGTTCATGATGGTATATAATGTGTGATGTGCATATAATATTTGAAGTGGCACATCTCATATATATATATATATATATATTAATATATATAAAGGTGACATGTCATAGTATAAAGTGAGGGTTTTTAAAATATGGGTGCTTTAATGAAGTCTATGGTATATATGTGTTCTTTTACTTTATTAAAACCATAAGTGGTATATAGTAGGGTATGTGAGTATCATGAAGATATATTTGAGAGCCTACATATTTAATTGATATTGTTGTGAAGACATAGTCAGTCAATTTTATTACAAATGATGCATTCACTCATCTCTATTGTGGGAGTAGTTTTTTTGGAAAAGAGAACTATCATGAGTGGTCTCGGAAGGTAAAAAATATCTTGATTTTAAATGAGTTATGGAAATAAGTTTGTGAAGGAGAAGGAGACAATGCACCTGAAAAATCCACTTCAGATAAGGAGCATGCCATTTGGGAAAACAAGAACAATAAGGCCTATGCCTTGATTGCAACATCAATAAATGAAGAGGTGAGTCGACATATTTTTCCATTTTCAAATGCCTTTGTAGCCTTAAAGAAGTTGAAGGAATTGTATGACTCACAATCTGAACTTGAAGTTGTTCAATTTATGATTAAGTTGTTTAGTCTTGAATTGAAAAATGATGGCCCTCTTGCCTTAGCATCAAAATTAAGATCCATTATGCATGACATAAAAGCCATTGATGTTGAAATAGATATTTGTCTCATAGATTATGTCAAGGCACTATATCCCACCTCTTCACATTATCTCGAGTCATTACAAGCAAGTGACAACCTTAAGGAGATTTCCTTTGACTTCTTTGAGAAGATTTTTTCGGAGAGAGAGAAGGATTTTGGGAAGAAGACAACTCCTCAACTTTCTAAAGAAGCTGTGTGTCTTGTACAAGAAGAGAATAATCATGCACAAGATTCTTCTAGAGGAAGAGGTTACCGAAGAGGAAGAGGAAGGAAGAATTTTAGAGGTAGATGGTAGAAATTTCCAAGGAGAAAGGTCTGATATTCATTGCATACGATGAAATAGAGATGGACATGATGCATCCACATGTAAGTCACCTTGAGACAAAATTGAGCAGGAAAGAAATGAAGGGAAATGTAAAACAACTAACAAAGGGAAAGGAAAAACAACCAAGTATGCTCATTATGTTGTGGCACATTGCAACATTGGAGTAACTAAAGACTTATTCAATGCTTCACTTGCTTCATGGAAATAAGCTTAGTTGCTCGATTCAAGAGCAACTTGCCAAATGAATTTCAGGAGAGATTTCTTTGAAGAATTCACTTACAATGTTGATGGAGCAATATACTTTGTAGACAAGTCAAAACTAAATCCATTAGGGCTTTCCACCATCAGGTTCAAACTACTTGGTATTCCAAACTTTATTCTACATGATGTTCTATCCTTCCGGGAGTTGATGAGAAACTTGTTGTCTTTGGTCCACATCCACCAACAAGGACATTCCATTCACATATTTGATGGAAAATTTGAGGTTAGAAAAGCATCAGATCACTCACTTGTCATGACTAGGATAGAATAAGAAAGACTTCTGAAACTGCAAGGAACCTCTGCTCATGCACATAGCTTTTCATACAATTGTCACTATGATGAAGGTACATCTCCATCAAGTCTTTTATGGCATGCTAGATTTGAACACTTGAATTATGACAACCTTCGTTTATTGAAGAAAAATGGCGTTATTGGTTTGCTTACAATTCCGAGGAAACTTAAGCAATGTGATGCTTGTATCTTAGGAAAGCACAACAAACAATCTTTTCATGATTCTTATTCAAGAGCACATAGAAAAATTGAACTCATTCATTATGATTTATGCGGCCCAATGCCTGTTCCTTCTGCAAATGGTAATAAATATATGATGACATTTATTGATGACTACACCAGAATGTGTTGGGTTTATTTATTCAAGAACAAATCTGAAACTTTTGAAACATTCAAGAAATTTCATGCATGGATTGAAAATGATGCACAATCTCATATTGGATCTATTCATACTGATAATGGAGAATAATATACATCAAATGAATTTGAAAACTATCTTCGCCAACATGGGATCAAACATCAAACAACCGTGCCTTATAGTTTCCAACATAATAGAGTAGCTCAAAAAATGAACAAGACACTCTTAAATATGTTATGTTCGATGATGTTTTTCAAGAATGTTAAGCTGATGCTTTGGGTTGATGCAGTTCTATGTGTTATGTATATAAATAATAGGTTTCCATCTAATGTTATCAAAAACAAAACTCCCTATGAAATGTGGTATGACCACATTCCTTAGATGGGGCATGTTAGGGTTTTTGGTTCCACCTACTATGCCTTGATACCTAAGGAACAAAGAAAAATAATCGGTGCAAGGAGTCACAAATGTATCTTCTTGGGGTACTCAAATACCTTCAAATCATACCGTCTCTATGATGAAGTGAATAAGAAGTTTATAATATCTATATATTTGATGATCTTTCTTGAATCTTCCAAGACTGACAATGTTGTTGAGTGGCAACTTGATCACTTGGATATATTTAGACATGCAAAGTATTTTCAAGAGTTTGATAATGAGATTCCACATCTTGAAGGGGGGATCCCTAGAGTGGATCAATATATGGAATCTTCTTTTGAGGCACTCTCTCCCCCACATGAAGCTCCAACCACTGATGACACTTTGTGTGATGTGATTAACATAATTGAGAGACTAAATATTGATTCAAACCCAACTCAATCAATGGAGAAGGCCGGGCCATCTCAGAAAGGTCGTCCAAAATGGCTGATAAAAACACTTGAAAGTGTACGTTCTGATGAGGTTCGAAAGATAGGAACAAGAAGCTCAACCAGACAGAATGGAGGTGATGTAGACAATTTTGATTCACATGTTGATATGGATGTTTCTTATGACTGTGAACTGAATTTGTCTATAGATTTAGAACCAACTTCCTTCAAAGAAGCCGCTTCTCATGATGAATGGAAAGAAGTGATGCAGAAAGAATACAATGCTTTGGTAAATAATGGCACTTGGAAGCTAGTTGATCCTCCATTTTGAACCAAACCAATAGGCTACAAGTGGGTCTTCAAAAACAAGTATAAAACATATGGCTCACTTAACAAGCACAAAGCCATGCTTGTGGTAATTGTTTTTTGCACAGAAGGAAGGGCTCGATTACGAGGAGACTTTTCCCTTAGAACAAAATGGGCTACCATCCAAACACTCTTTGCCTTGGCAGCTCAGAACGATTGGAAAGTCCATCTAATGGATGTAAAAATTTCTTTCTTGAATGGAGATTTGAAAGATAATGTTTTTATGTACCAACCAGAAATATTTGTTGTGAACGGTCAAGAACATAAAGTATGCAAGCTTTTAAAATCCTGGTATGGTCTCAAGCAAGCACCGTGAGCTTGGTACGAGAAGTTAATTGAGAAGAAGTTGGTTCCCTCCAAAATGACGTTTCAAAATTCAAATTTAAATATCTTTCCCTCTAATCCAACTCCCTCCAAAAGGCTAGGTCGACCTCCCCATTGTAACTCTTTAATCCTCTATAAATAGAGGCTCGACCTCCCCACAGTGGAAGTACAAAAAAAAACTCACATTATCTATCTGTCTCTGTCTATGGCCTATGTGTAGTCTTCAAGATATAAAGGAGGAGGTTGAATTCTGGGAGGTTTATAGGATTAATCATTTCTCTTTTTTTTTTTTTTGTTTGGCCTTTTGTAACCACATGTATCAACCAAGGAGAGGTGATTCGACCTATTTAAAAGTGTTCAACGTCAGCTTACATTATCACACATTAGGATTCGTGCAGTTCGTTGGTTTCCATTTGACCCTATTGGTGGATTTCTCACCTCTGTGTCAATTCTCATTATTGGTTGGTTCAGAGGGTTTCTGTCATGCGCTAGCTACATCTTGTGTATGCCATAAACGTACTTTATAATGGTTACTTCACCAATTTTTGTTAGAGTTCTTCCAAATTATTGGCCTGCGGGTTACACTCGCACCAGTTGATACGTGATGCCTTAATTCCTTCCTTCTAGTAGATCTTTTCATATTGACTCCAACTCATTGCTCTAGGAACAAGATTTAGAGTCCTTTTCAGTACCTAAGGGTTTTCAGTCATAGTGGCAGACTCCTTCGCTAACGACAGTGTGAATACATCAATGTCTCTTGATTGGTATATTATTTCAAGTGTTCGACTTCAACACATTTATTTGCACTTGTTAGATTTTATTGGGGTACCTTGACTCTTATCATCATTATCGGTGAGTTGTTCCACGTTTGTTAACGATATACATCAACGACTAGTAATCAAACAATTTCTCACATGGTCGACTTCATCTCATTTATTCCCATTGTGTATAAATGTACCCTCTGCGGTCGGTAAGACCTCGGGTTGTGTTAGCATCTTGGTTCACTTGTTAGCTCCTTCAATTTTCTGCCAGTGCTACCAACCACCCTTATATGTTGCAGTTCATCTCAACAACATTCTATATGTTGACACTTGAGTTTTATGTAGTGCCACTATTTCACTTATATGACATGGTATTATTATGAGGATCAGTTATGCAACATCAGTGATCACACGTTCTTCGAGCATCATTGATCAATTTTTCTTCTATATGTGATATTGAGACATAAATCCACTGTGTTTCTTTGTGGCTATGATTGTACAATCCACTATGTATTCTTCAGTCTTCTTTGTACACTTATGTATACGTGATGGATTCGATTTGTATTTCTGAGCATGGGTATGCCTACCTCAGAAATGCATCTTCTTTCTGATTCCTTCTACAAGTATTCAATGGGCTGGAATCTGGTGATTTCCTCTCGGGTCCTCACATGATATCCCTTTATATACTTAATACATTTCAGCCACCATGTACCCCTTCTGACCTCATATATTAAGGGGCATCTGTTATAACATCATTCAACACTCTTGTAGTTATGATGCTTTGATATGGCCTTGGGTAGCCTTTTCCCGTTCAGACTTGATCATTTATTAAAAATAACATTTTTAATTCCATACATGACTCCACCCTTTAAAAAGTGCGTACACACGCGGGTACCATAATGCAGAACCTGCGTACATAATTTAAAATATGAAAAAATAAAAATATTTCTTATTTCTCGAGCAAGGTTTACGGGTTTCACCGAAAGCCAACCTATAGGAGCCCATGGCCTAACTGAATGAACTGATTTCTGGTGGTATTTATAGACCTCATGGGAAGGACTAAATCATAGAAGGAGATAGGATATTGACATTATAGTCCTTTTGTCCCCAGCTCAAGTATGATTTTCCTTGTGCCTCCTGCACTCCTAGTCATAGGAAATCTTTTTTTTTCTTGCAGAGATGCTCATCTTCCATTATATGACATCCTTTTGCACATGCTTGAGAGGTGATCTTTGAGGCTTGGGCTAGACAGGTCCAGAGGAAGGTTTCATTGGTGTTGTGGTCAGCTCAAGTTGTATTCTTCCACTACTATTTTCTGATATCAATAAAGAAGCTTTGTCTTGTTCCTAATATGTCATGGTCTCATGTTTTTTTTTATGATTCATGTCTAATATGTCATTATTTATATGTTTACAGCTGATGATCTAACATATTTATTATGCACACACTTTGAACTACTTTCTACGTATATGCTTCTCTGACTTGTGTTGCATGTCTAATCATTTTGGAGGAAGCAGAGGGTTTTGGACCCTACGAGATCGACATCAAACGTTGAACCTGTAGGTACTACTATCAAAACCAAATTTAGTAGTTGACATAGTTTTCTTTCTTGAATGTATGCTTCTTGTTGATTGTCTACATTTGATCTGTTGAGGTTGTCAACCCTTACCTTAGGGAAGTTTTTCCCGCCAACAAAAAGTGATTAGGGCTTGATTTGAAAAATGTTTTGAGGTAGGAATTAAGGCCACAAACTCTGTAATGATAAATGACTATTTTGTGGTGATTATTGATCCCCAAGGGCACACATCTGTTTATAAGAATTCATTGATATGAATATTGTCTTGGTTTGAGAGTTATTCTTTTGCTCTTTGGTTTTTCGCTATTTTTTTGATAACTGTGACAATTTGTTGAAGCAAAGAATTTGTGGAAGTTATGCAACATTCTCGACACTCTTAGGGCATCAATTGGTGGGTCACTGTGGAATTCTTATTGTATTTTGGGTCTGGTTTTCATGGGCACATTTGATGTGATAGCAATGAGGCTATTCGCTACCTTTCAAACCAAACCTGAAGCATGTTTGTGTGACATATTCAGAGGTAGTTTTTTTTTTGGTATTCGAACTAACTTCTAATTTGATCTGAATTCATTTTGGTAAAGATTATGAGGGTTATCTAAATTTAATACATTGGCCCATCCACTGCTCTCCAATACTACTAAACCGAAACACACTTGTGGACACACTCTTGCTAATTCAAAAGTATACTAAAAGCCCTAACCAAGAACAATTATTATGGAGCATTCCCATCATTCTTCTTAAAAGTATGAGGTGGAAGTAACTCGAAAATATAGCATGCTTTATGAGGTTTTTAATCTAAATCATCTCGCAAATAGAGGTTACAATATAACCCTAATTTTTGCGATCAGATTTGAGATTAGTTTGAAAAGTTTTACATTTTATTGTCAAGTATAAGCTGTGCATGGTCCCTGGAAAAGTTCTGAGATACTTTGAGGATGCTTGATGCAAAATCGAACTATTCAACATGACATGTTACAAGGGTAATTTTGAGATCAGTCCCAACCCTTTTATCTGAGATAAATTTTCATTAAAGCATTAGATTGTTTGTGATTGCAAAAGGGTTTCATTGGATAGATTTTTGCGCCCTAATTCAGATGTATGTAAAACTTTAGAGGTTAGTTATTTGAGGTATCCTTTGTGATCCAAGTGTGACATTGAACAAAAGGAATCCTAAACTTCACATTAGAAATCTAAAGTTCATAATTTGGGAAGTTTACTTAAGGCATTGACATCTGAGAGCTCCTTTAGTCAGTATAAGAACATACTAGCTTCTAGTGAGACTTTCTTCATAAGAAAAACAAAGATCAAAATTGATATTTTGGGATTTCATTGTACATTTGAAACTTGCGAGGCTACTATGTTTGGTTGTTTGCCAATTCATTTTGAATAAATCTCTGAGGTATAACATAAACTTTGATTGTCTTTAGAATATGACAATATGAGCAAAAAGTGTTTTTGAAGGAACGACTATTGTGTGAATTGAGTTAAAGTTTGTTTTTTTTTTTTTTATGCTGTCTGCCATAGATGTATGGCTATGGTGAATGCTGAGGGCTTGATGAGAATTAATGTGTTGAGCTAATGACATTATAACAATAAGTCACGAGAAACAATGCAATGATTGTGTCTTTACAATGTTGATACAATGAATTTTTGGAAAATGTTCAAAGCAGTTGGTTAACTCCTATGTTTTATGGTTTTACAATGTCAAGTAGGGGAGCCTCATTATTACATACTTTTTGTAATAAGACTTGGTAGAGTATCAATATTAGGGTTTGATGTGAATGATGAACATACTAGGGTTTATTGAACAGAAGTAGTGCATTGCAAAGGTCAATATGATTATGGATTGTTGAACAGAAACAAAGGTTTATGTAACTTGAGTAGAACTAATGAGATTGCTGTTGATCTTCAGAGAGACAAAGTATTGCTTATCCAAGATATGCTACCTTGGGTTATTTAATATGTTGTCGCTAGGATAGCTAACAAAGATACATGTTAAACAGGGCTGCATGACATGTTGATGCAGATTGAAGCAAAACATAACCAAGTTTATGAAGCTAAGGTTTGGTGGATAAGCATATTTGGTTAGAGATAAGGTTTGAGTAGAGAGCGAGTTGATATAATGCTGGTTCAAGTATTGGTGTTGGATATATGTTGGTACCGATGATGACAATGATGCTACTAGGGATTGACAATTTAGTATTGGGCTAGTGTTTCTGGGACAACAAAGACGTTGACGTGGTTGTTTTAATGTTGATAATGAGCATAGGGGGACCGAGTTTGAAAATATATGAAATTTGGTCCACTATGGTGAGTTGGAGGTTGGAGCCTTCAGGGAAAGTGGCAGCTTGCTGATTAGGGTGGTGCAAGGCAGGAAAATGGATTTTTATTCAGGTTGGAGCCTGAGAACACTTCAGGGTGCTAGGGTGTTGCTAGGGCAGGTTGGAGCATGCACATGACATTGGAGCGTCCTTATAGTAGGAGCTGGTAAGGCTAGGGCATTGGAGTGTCCTTCTAGTTGGAGCTGGTATACTAGGGTGTTGGAGCGTCCTTCAGGTTGGAGGCTGTAAACCACGACATTGGAATGTCCCTCTAGTTGGAGTTGGTAAAGAGGGTGTTGTAGCATCCTTTTAATTGGAGCTGATAAATTTGGAAGTTGGAGCTTCCATTTGATGTAATATTTTGAAGACAAATATTAGGAAAAGTTCGATGGTTTTTCTCATGGAATGGTTTCCACCTAAAAATATCTGGTGTACTATCTTGATGTCATGCATTGCTGAATGGTGTTGTTTATTGTTCATATGATGTGATGTTGATTTATGCTTTAAGTAGTGCTAATGTGAATTTATTGCTCTAAAGATTAAAAAATAACTAATTGAAGAGAAATATTGATTCACCTCCCTCAGTGTTTCCAAAAATTGGTATCAGAGACGATTGCTTCAGTTGCAACTTAACAGTTGGAAGGTAGATCTCAAAAGTGCAGAGATGGGAAAGTCAAAGAAGTTCACATCCAAGCAATCAAAGGAAGTGTCCAATATTGCAATAGTCTCCAAATATGAAGATAATCATGTTGGTCTACCAACTCCTGAGTTTGATGAAGCCAAATATGAAATATGGGAATCCATAATGAAAGTCCATTTGCAAGCTCAAGGATATGATGTATGAAACTCTATTGTTTCTGTAAACAAATCTACTAATGAATCTAAAAGATACAATAGAAAATCCATGAATGTCATTCTTAGTGCTTTTCTAGACCCCATAAAAGCCACAGTTGGTCAATGCTCATCAACCAAAAGTATTTGGAAGAAGATCCATGATCTCTAATCCAAGAAGCATGCCAAGATGAAAATGATGATGATGATTGTGATTCGGATAAAGCAGATGAGGAAGAAGTTGTAGTAGATTTGGAAGTAGAATTGATTAGTGCTTTATGTGATCTTTAACAAATCAAAAAAAAAATAAGGTACTCAAAGAAGAAGTTGCCCTTCTAAGACTTAAAGTATAGGAAGCTGAAAGAAAGAGAAAAGATTGACAAATTAGTCAAAAGAATCTATAGTAGAAGTCAGTCAAAAGTAAAAGGAACTTGATTAATCTATAACAGAAATAAACACGCTTATAAAGGAAATAAAAAGGTAGAAGGAATAAATGCAATACTTTGACAAAGTAACATAAAAGGTCACCCTTCTAAAACTGCAAGTAGAGGAGGTAGAAGAAAGAAAAAGTCTTGAAAAGAAGGTTTCGGGAAGATATTGCTCAAAATAAAGGAGAACTTGATGCTTCCCTAACTAAAATAGACAAGCCTAGGAAATTAAATAAGGATAAATTTTTGGATGAAGAACGAAAGAATAATGATATTTATTGATCGAAAATGAAGGCGAAAGAAACCGATGAATCCCCATGCAATGAAGGCACAAGCTCCAAGCCCCCACAAAGAAATATTGATGAGAATCCTGACACCAAGATCCTTCAAAGGCCAAATCAAGGTAAAAATAAGATTAATGGTAATATTGCTCCAAGAAGCAAAACTGAAGTAATCAAAGACAAGGATCAACCAAGGGTTGAACCTATTCCAAGAAAGAATGTCTTTAGGAGAACATTAAATCAAGACATATCATCCAGGTACCCCATTATTTTTAATGGTTACATTTTTTTCCTTTTCTAACTTTGAGCATACGGCTAGGGATTGTAAAATTAATAAAAGGGATGATTATCAAAGACATCATCAAAACCCTAGAAGCAAGTTTGCAGGATCACAAGAAAGATTTCAAAATTGATTCTTTAGAGTCAATTTTGAATGTTTAAAATGTCATAACTTTGGGCATATATCTCAAGGTTGCAAATACAAGATGTAATCTTTCATGAAGGACAACTCTAAAATCAAGCACAAGAAAGTTTGGAGAAGAAAGCAAAGGAAAGAAGTTCAAGTGAATAGAAAAATATCAGTAGTCATGCTCTCAAGATTTATCAAGTCAAACAGTTATGATGAATCTACAGTGGAAGATGTCAAGGATGATTCGGCCTTAGAGCCGATTCACACACTATTTTGAACAAGGCAGTTTGAAGACTCCTTGTCCTATTTTTTGACAAGTTGACAGATGGTAGTTTTGCAGAGTGTTAGAGCAGTGGTCTACATCAATAATAGAAGTCAGTATTATGGGCAGATAAATCAGTCTCGTGTTTAATGGAGCAACATGTTTGGAAAGTGGAGTCATGGATAGGTTTACAAAAGGTCTCAATTGTGGAAAGTTGTGAAAGACATAACATGTCAGGGGGAGTAAGGTATTCTATTTCAGGAATATGGATGAAGATATTCTATTAGGGAAAGTAACCCTTTGTAATTGATGTCAAAGGGGGAGAAAAATGAGGAAACGAGGATCAAAGGCATTGAGTCAAGGGGAGCAATATTTGAAGGGGGAGCATGTGTTTCCATCAATGAAAAAGGGGGGGATTGTTGAATGGTGTTGCCATTGATGCCAACATTGGTTCTTGAACACTCTTAATATTTGTCTCCATTGCATTGGTTACAACTCCAATGGTCAGGAAGATTTGAGAAACCCTAGATGACCCATAATTAATGAGGATTTGGATGGAAAAATCATTGTATTTGGAATAAGGATCATTTTAATATAATTGTTCTCGTCATGCTGATTTTGATGATATGTGGTATGTATCCTAAGTCCTTATGGTTGAGGAGATACACCTCCTTAAAGGTTGACGCCCCACTTTTGGTCCAAAAACCCCAAAAGAGATTGGTTAATTAGTATTTTAATTAAATAAAATTATGACAGGCCATAAGTGTTTGACCTAGTCAGCCCTTCAAAAGAGGATTTGCCTCTTTATGATTTTGGTTTCTCAAGATGTAAGTTTGCCCTAAAAAAAACAATGAAGTTTGTCTCCAAAATGAAGTTTCAAATTTCAAATTAAAATATCCTTCCCTCAAAGTCGGTTCCCTCCAAAATGAAGTTTCAAAATTCAAAATTAAATATCGTTCCCTCCAAGTCTTCTCCCTCCAAAAGACTAGGTTGACCTCCCCATTGCAACTCTTCAATCCTCTATAAATAAAGGATCAACCTCCCCACAAAGAAATACAAAAAAAGACTTGTACTATTTATTTGTCTCTATTTTGCTGGGATTGTAGTTTGAGGCCAAAAATTAGGCCTTGCCACCCTGTCTATCAGCAAAGGAGAGGTGATTCAATCTATTTAAAGGACTTGTACTATCTATCTGTCTCTATTTCGTTGGGATTGTACTTTGAGACCAAAAATTTAGGCCTTGCCACCCTGTCTATCAGCGAAGAAGAGGTGATTCAATCTATTTAAAAGTTATTACGACTTGATCTAAAACATGTTCTGAGGCAGGAATTAAGGACATGAAATCTGCAATGATAAATTATTATTTTATGGTGATTCTCGGCCCCCAAGGGCACACATCTATCTATAATAATTTGTTGATCTAAATATTGTCTTGGTTTGAGAGTTATTATTTGGCTCTTTTTTTTCACTGTTTTATATTTTATACATGTGACAATTTTCTGAAGAAAAAAATTCATGGAAGTTCTACAAAATTCTTGACACTCTTAGGGAATCAATTGGTGGGTTACTGTGACATTCTTATTGTCTTTTGGGTCTGGATTTTTTGGGAACATTTGATGTGATAACACTAAGGCTATTCACTACCCTTAAGACCAAACATGAATAATGTTCATGTGACATATTCAGAGGTAATTTTTAATGGGTATTCGAGCCGCCTTGTAATATGCTTTGAATTCATTTCACTAAAGATTTTGAGGGTTGCATAAAGTTAATACACTGGCCCATCTGATATTCTCCAAGACCAATAAATCGAGACACACTTGTGGACACACTCTTTCCAATTCTAAAATATGCTAAAAGCCTTAACTAGTGACTTGGTGCACTAACCCAAGAACAATTATTATGGAGCATTCTCATAATTCTTCTTAAAAATATGAGGTGGAGGTAACTCGACAATATAGCATTCTTTGTGAAGTTTTTCATCTGAAGCATCTTGCAAATAGGGGTTACAACATACTCCTAATTGTTGCGATCAAGTATGAGATTAGTTTGAAAAGTTTTACATTCCGTTGTCAAGTATAAGCTATGCATGATCTTTGACAGAGTGCTAAGATACTTTCAGGAGGCTTGATACACATTCGAACTATTCAACTAGACATGTTACAAGGGATATTTTTGACATTAGTCCCAACCTTTTTGATCTGAGATAAATTGTCATTGAAGCATTTGATTGTTTGTGATTGCAAAAGGGTTTCATTGGACATATTTTTGTGCCCTAATTTAGAGGTCTGTAAAAATTTCAAAGGTTAGTTATTTGAGGTCTCCTTCGTGATCCAAGTGTAACATTGAATAGAAGGAATCTTGAACTTCACATTATAAATCTAAAGTTCATTACCAGGGCAGTGTACGTAAGACATTGACATTTGAGAGCTCCTTCAGTTAGTAAAAGGACATATTAGCTTATAGTGGCACTTTCTTCATGAACAAAACGAAGATCAAAATTGAAATTTTGGGATTTTATTGTACATCTGAAGCTTCAAGGATGTTGTGTTTGATTGATTTCCAATTAAATTTGAATAAATCTCTGAGGCATAGCATAAAATTTGATTGTCTTTAGAATATGATAATATGAGAAAAAAGTGTTGTTGAAGGAATTCTTCTTGTGTGAATTGAGTTAAAGTTTGTTTTTATATGTTACTTTCCATATATGTATGGCTATGGTGTATTTTGAGGGCTTGATGATAATTAATGTGTTGAGATGATGACATTACACCAATAAGTGACCAGAAACAATGCGGTGATTGTGTGTGTCTTGACAACGTTGATACGAAGACTTCTTGGACAATGTTCAACGTAGTTGGTTAAGTCCTATGCTTTATGTTCTTATAGTGTGAATCAGGGGAGCACTATTATTAAATACTTATTGTAGCAAGACTTGGTAGAGTATTGATGCTAGGGTTTGATGTGAATGATGAACATATCAGGGTTTGTTTAGCAGAAGTAGTGTATTGCAGAGATCAATTTGATTATGGATTGTTGAATAGAAACAAAGGCTTATGTAACTTGAGAAGAAGTATTGAGATTTATATTGATATCAAAGAGACAAAGTGTTGTTTATCCAAGATATGCTACCTCAGGTTATTTGATACACTATTGCTAGGGTAGCAAACATAGATACATGTTAAACAAGGCTGCATGACAGGTTGATGCAAATTGAAGTAGAAGATAACCAAGTTTATGAAGCTAAGGTTTGGTGTAGAAGCGACTTTGATTGAAGCTAGGGTTTGAGTAGTGAGCGAGTTGATAAACTGCTGGTTCAATTATTGATTTTGGATATATGCTAGTATTGGTGATGACAATGATGTTGCTAGGGTTTGACAATTTAATCTTGTGCTAGCATTGCAGTGACAACAAAGAAGTTGATGTGGTTGTTGTTTTAATGTTAATATTGAATAGAGGGGGATCAAGTCTCAAAATATATGAAATGTGGTCCACCATTGTGAACTGAAGGTTGAAGCCTTTAGGGCAAGTGGTAGCTTTCTAATTAGGGTGGCACGATGGTGCAAGGTAGGTGAGTGGAGTATCCTTCAGGTTGGATCCTGAGAACACTTTAGGGCAACAAGGTGGTGCTAGGGTAGGTTGGAGCTTGTGCAGGGCGTTGGAGTGTCCCTCCACTAGGAGTTGGTAAAGCTAGGGTGTTGGAGTATCCTTCTAGTTGGCGCTGGTAATGCAAGGCATTGGAGTTTCCTTCATGTTGGAGACTGTAAACCATGGCATTAGATCATTCTTCCATTTAGATCTGGTAAACAAGGTGTTAGAGGATCCTTTCATTTGGAGTTAATATATTTAGAAGTTGGAGCTTCCCTTTGATGTAATATTTTGAAGACCAATATTAAGAAGCATTTGATAGTTTTTCTGCCGAAAGGGTTTGCACTTAAAATAATCTAGTGTACTTTCTTGATGTCGTGCATTGTTGAATGGTGTTGTTTACTGTTCATGTGATGTGATGCCGATTTATGTTTGAACAAGTGATAATGTGAATTAAATGCCTTGAAGACTAAAAATTAACTTGTTGAAGAGAAATACTGATTCATCCCGCTTTCTATATTTCCAACAATTTGTTCTAACAAATTCACTTGCATCAACTGTGTTTCAAAATTTCTCCTTGTTGACATTTATTTCCAAATTATTGTGTATGTGCAAACTTTTGTGTCAAAACACTAGACCTTTGGTTTTCTATGTACAAGCATTTATGGTTCTTTGGAAGTTAAACCTATGTAATTTGTCTAATTTCTTGCCATTTGTAAGACCTATGTGTTAAGCCAATGCAATCCATATGTTTGCTTGCTATTTATAGAATCGACAACAACTATGTGGTACCATACAAAGTCTTCAATTGTAATGATTCTTAAAATGCATTTCTATGATCTCTGAACATTATCATGACAAGCATGCCATTTTGTAGGCCAAAACTTGCCCAGTACTTACAAACTCAGAATGTCATTCTTCTAAATAATATGATCACAATTATCTTTTACCTTAAAGTACAACAACAAGGTTTAGAAAATACCCATGCCCCCCAATGATATTATCCTAGAACCCTGTGATATGGGATGGGTATTAACACCCTATTTAAAGGACCAATACATTTATTTTGACTTGTCTTGCCAAGTGTTAAATTTAGTTTGAGAGAAATAACACACAACTTTGAAAATGAATTCAAAAGTACCATATATTAAGTTTACAAAGAAACTACATCTTCAATATATCAACAAGCACCACCATATGTGGAGTCGTTTGAAAGATTTTTGAATCCTCTTTCCAATGTGACTAACCATATTTAATTCAACTTTGAATGAACATTTATGGTGAAGTTGTATATTAATAAAAAAATTAAATGGTATAATTTTTCTTTAGCTCTTTATAAACAATACTAAAATGATATTCCTTTTCTTTAGCTATTTACAAACAAGACTAAACAAGGGACACTAATAGAATAATTAAAATGATATTATTTTTCTTTAGCTATTTAAAAATATGGCTAAGGGCTAGGAAATGGGGCTATATTTAAACACATTACAATTCAATTTAGTAAATGGAACATTAGAATATTATAAAATGAAATAATGTCACTCCAATTAGCCATTGTTTGGTGTGCATTTCTATACCTACTCTCATTAGCATCAACACTACATTGTAGTTTTAACATTTATCATTTCATTGCCGTCAACACTACATTGTAGCTTTAAAATTTATCATTTCATTATTTGTCCATGGTCTACATGAACAACATCAAATAAAAACAATGTTGGAAAATTTTCCTTAAAATATGATGAGAATACCTTTGCATTGGATTGTCTTACTTGCATTTTCAAACTTCAATGGTGCATCCAGTTGGCTTACATGGTGAAAATATGTGGCCATGTTATTAGATGTTGAAGGCGTGATTATCTTTGTAAAGAAAACTCAGTTCATATGCACTTGTAGGCATCCACATCCTATTGGTTTAAAATATCCCTTATAGGGTCATTGCACTTTTTGGGAGCAACACACTCTATATATAGAATCCTCCACAATTGCATCGACTCACCATTTTTTTGGACGTTATTATCTATTACGTAAAAATTACCATTCTCTCACACACACATTGATCCATGCAACTCCCAAGGTCTCAATTATCATAAAACAAAACTCACAAATGAAGCAATATTTGAAAAAAATACACAACAAACTAGACATCTCAATGACTTTGATAAGTAGTTCCTCAAGCCCAAATGTCATATACTGTTACTCTCACATGGAAAAGGTGGTAACCTTGTTTGAAAGTTAAACCTTTAAATCTCACACATTATGTCATATGACTTGCATGATTGCAACTCTCATGCTCTTATGTTAACATGCCCCCCTCTTATGTTCACATATTGACAAAACTTTGATATCATATGTTGGTGTGATATTGCCTATATCACAAAATAATAACAACATAGCATACAGAGAAATGGGAGAAAGACCTTAACCCACAATTTCATTAAATGAATTGCCACAAAAGAGTATGAATACAAGTATTTATAAAGGCATTTTTTTTTTGTCTCTTCATCAATTTTCTAACTTTAGTGGGAATCCTCCATGTCATATGTTCATGACATTTTCCACTATAATATATTCTTTACACTACTTTAATGTTCTCTCACATGTTTCTTGTTTCTTTACTCTTTTTGACACCTTACATTATTTATTACTTTACATGAAAGATTAATATTATATATAATCCATCACACATGACTTGCTAAACTATCTAGGACTTAAATACATCTTGGTCACACAAATAAAATCTAAGCGACCATTACATCATCGTGTATGATGAACTTTTGTATGTATGATGAAAACTAAAAAATTAGAACATACAAAAAATTATGAACTACAAAGAATATATTGACAAAGAAAGGCACAACGAATGTCAATTGAAGAACATAAAAAAACACATGAAACAAAATTCATAACAATAGAGAGCATGTTGACAAAGAAAAATGTCTTCAATGAACACACACATAGTACAAGATGTAGGACTTGAAAAAAAATATTGCAAAAAAAAAATGTTTAGATGATATTGATGTCAAAGCTGAATGCGTCACTCTTGCTGAGAAAAATGATGCAAAAAATATTGAGATAAAGCCAATTGTAGAAATTTATATCGATGATAATACATTTGATGCATTTAGAGATATGAAATATTACATATCAAAAATTTAATGCTAGGATTGATTGGCTGAACTTCAAATGTGTCATGTGTATGAGGAGCTATATGTTGGAATTCATGTATTTATTACAAATATAGGTGTAATGTGCATGGGATGTAAAAGAGAGGGACCTCATCACACATTTTCAACTTAGAACCATATGGATTCAAGACCATAACCTTGATACCTTGGAGTTCTCATTTTGTAGGTGGACAATACAAATATATATGACACCATTAATTTCCCCCAAGAGATTATATATGTTTCCATGACATTACCCCAACATACAAAAGACATAGATTTGATGATTTTTATGTGGAAAAAGGTCAGCGAGGATCAAGTTATGATTTTACTATCAGAAAATTGAGAACAATGAATGTATTTAGTATATAAGATTCATAATGATCCATATTATTATAGTGCTCAAGTTGAATATAATGCACTTGACGAGTTACCTGAAATTACAATACATGTATCAAATATGATTAATTTTGTTACTTTACCAAAGATAAACGATGATAGTAAATTTGTAATGTTGGAAGGGGTACCAAAGATTGATGATGCATTAGATGGTTTACAATCATCTTCTTTTGTAGCAAAGCTTCAAATGCACCCTTAGAGATTGAGCTTATTCAAGATTGGAAAAATAACCCTATTACAACGGAATATAATAACACAAATGGTGGATCCACTAAAGTGTTTAATTGACTTGGAATTAACTCATCTTCGATCAACGAGTATGACATTTAGGGATTATTCAATATGAAATTTCCAACATTGTTTCCAAGAGTTGAAATAAAGTGGTTGTAACCACAAATGAAAAATGTCTCTCTTTAGGAGTATGCAAATATCTTCTCAATTATTATGATAACGGGTTTGGAAGTGTTGAACACACAAAAATAATAGACCGATTTAGATAAATCATGTGATAACATATTATTGACAACACATATATGTAAATACATTTTGTGTGAACCTTGGTTGTCATGTTCCAAGAGGTCTCTTGGACTTCTCATGACTGTTGGCCTTCACTTGAGGCATTTCACCTTCCTCTCAAGTGAATAACACAAATTCACATAGCCCCGAAGTATTATGTTTCTGACATTCCCCCCCTAATCTGAAGGGGTGTATATGAGTCCAAGGAGAGAAAAAAATACAAAGGTGGATAACAACCAATGGATGGATTTTCTCTCTAAATATGGTGGTTTAAGGAAGACTATAAACCAAACGAAGTAGCAGAAGACAAATTATTCTACTAGTGGTGGTTTAATGCTAACCACTAACTTTAAAACTTGGCTTGAAGTAGTTCTTGGAATAATTCCAAATCTGGCTAGAAGATGAAGTGCTCTATGATGATGGCTTAAATATAACCATAAACTAATGAAATGTGTAGTAGAAGCTGAATTATTCTAGCAGTGGTGGTTTAAGGCTGACCACCAACCAAATAATGCTCATGGAATATGAATCTATCTCTGGCTACAACTCTAACTCTGGCATTGGCTGACTCTGGCTCTAGGCTTTGGTTGCAGGAACTAGTTTTGGCTATGGCTTAGGCTCGCTTGATATGAATTCAAACTAGTAGTTGGCTATCAATTCCCCCCTTGTAAGATACAAGGTGATAAGATAAAAATATCACCATTGTAAGATGTGTCAGTACACGAGAATAACATCGATAGTGTGCTTGATATATCTTCTTACTTGTTGATGACCATTTCCAAGAAGCGATCCATCCAAGGCGAATCTCTGCTATTGTAGAAGTCTCGTGTCTAGAACATCTATTTGATCGATGAGTATGTTTTCCATAATGATTGCAAGGGTGAAGATCAAAAAACTGATATTTCATGTGGCTAACTTGATCACAATGTAGTTATTTTATAATCTAATGTGGATGTGGAAGTAGATCAGGTGAAGAGGATTTGTCTCGAAGAAATTCAACACTTTGAAATTGGGTTGGTTTGGAGTAGCTTGAAATGTGAAAGGTCACATCCTTTTCATATCCAAGACTAGTGATGTGCTTGTTTTTGATAACTTCTTCTCAAGGTCTGATGGTGGGCTTGGAAAGTGCAGGATGAACCTATGCATCTTTATGTGAATTTGCTCTTGAAATGGAATCATTGATTGATCATGTACTGGTTTTTGACAATATTATTTCTCAAAGTAAAAAGGAGAGCTATTGTGAACAAGAATTAGTTCAAAATGTTGAATCTTCATTGTGATTCATTATACTGGAGCTCTGACTTGAGTTGAAGAAACTAAACCTTCTCATGTGCATTTTGTAAACAAGTCTGGATATCAGTGAGAATCCATTTGTAAATTGTGACGGTATTGTATAAAAGAGAGTATTAGAGTACTAAGTAACTCAAATACATTATCAATTCAAGCTATTTAAAAAAATTATTTCTTGCAACTCAATTCATCAACAATAATCCAAAATTAATAAAAACACAATATGCAACTGTAAGAAGTATTAAAAACTCCAAAACAAATTCTCTATTTCTTTGTATTGACACTTTTCTCAATATGCCGAAGCAAAGCAATCCTTAATGGCTTCCAATGTCCAAAGTGCTTCAAATATTCGAAACCCCCACAAGTTATAACTCCTTAAGAATAATAATCAAGGAAGCTATTGGAGGAATAATCTCAATATATTTAATATTATTGTAGGAGACAAATTGTAGCCTCTAAATATCCTTTAAGTGAAGAATTTCACCTCCTGATATATTTTAAAATATCTGCCATTTCTAACCAATTTCAACACATGCAAGACTAGTAACAAGAAGATATTTGTTTGGTTGCTACATAGAGATGGCCAACACAAAGGAAAAAACCCAAAAGTTGACTGGTGGGTAGGCTCTGTGAAAGTAGCTTTTAATAAAGGGAGCTCAAAAGTCTGCTCTAGTGACAAGAGGTTTGAAGAAGCTGCACATGTTCAAACCTAAAACAATTTCCTTTCGCAAGATCATAAAATTCAATAAGAGCATTGAGCTCTTGATAAGGAAGCTTCCCTACCAGTGCAAGTTAGATAGTATACAAACTAACTCAATACATGGGACAAGTCTGATTATAGATTTCATGAAATATGATACTCTCGTTCCTAATGTGTCTGAATCAAAGTGCTTATTTCAAGAGCCAGATGATCCATATTTAAACATTGAAGATCAATTGTAAGAGAATATCAACAAGGATGTTTTAATAAACACATGAGATTGTTTTGACTATCAAATATACTCTAAATACCCAAAGGCAGACCATCCACAAGCCTAGTACGAGGAGGAAAGAATTATTAATGCTATTCATTGTCAAATCAAGCCATGTTTAATTCGATTTTTGTCATTCGTTAGATCTATACAACTTGTCAAGTGATATTTGCACAAATATTTGAGAGGATGTAGGAAGCATATGAATGATGATAGAGGAGGCTATTTAAAATGTACCCATAAACAATTTTATAATAGATAATACCATTGTTGAAATTGAAACAATATCTACGTTGATCCCATTGATGGTTGCATGAGCTGTTGACTCAAAAAAGGTTTCCACTCCACTCAGATCAGTTAAGGTAACCAGAATATGATGATAGAAAAGGTTACAAAGGTGTGAATGCACAAAAAGGCAACCATGCGTTAAGAGGATATAGTAAAGGATAACATAGAAAATTAGGGACATCTCTAAGAGTTGAGGAAGTAGACTAAATAAATGCACGCACTAAAAATATTTTAGATCTCCTTTGACAGGTTCATGGCGATTGTGGGTTTATGCCCCACCAACTCAAAAAATGTAGTACATAGGGTTGTCAGGATTGTAAACATGAGAGAGATAACATGTCTCTACTTTGACATGATAGAAAGCCGGGATGGCAGTGAACCAACAGAGCCAAAAATGGCAAGGAGTTACATTAATACATAATTCCTTCATAACTAACTATGATACCACTATCGAACACACACAAAAATAATAGAGCAATTTAGATAAATCCCTTGATAGCATATTATTCACAAAACATACATATAAATACCTTTTATGTGACCCTTGGTTTTCATCTTCCAAGAAGTCTCTTGGACTTATGATGATTGTTGGCCTTCACTTGAGGGTTTTTGCCTTCCTCTCAAGTGAACAAATCAAGTTCACATAACCCCAAAAGATTATGTTTCTAACAGGAAGTAACCCTTGCTTTAGATAATTTTAATTACTATCATCACGAGACTTTGTGTTCATGTTTCCTTTGCAGTTTAGGAATATCACAAATCTATTCACAACAATGGAAGAGCTACAAGAACATTTAAAAAATATTCTAGATTTATGACTTGCAGAAAAATTAATGTTATTTGGGGCTGTAAGAGGTACACATGCATATTGGAGCAAGTGTTGTGTTGAGTTATCTAGCTAGATTCAATAGATTGGGTGTCCAACAATATTCTTCACATTAAGTGTGGCAGTATGTAGTGGTCAAATTTGCACAAATTAA
>APFE030390197.1:0-30597 GCA_000404065.3 Pinus taeda
ATACAATCAAGAAAGTGAATCAGCCTTTTCACTGGACTGAAGCAGCAGAAAACAGTTTTCAGATCTTGAAAAAGAAGATTACTGAAAGACCTGTGTTGAGACTGCCTGATTTCAACAAACTTTTTCAAGTTCGTTGCGACGCCAGTGGTACAACCATTGGAGCAGTCCTCAGCCAGGAGGACAGACCAGTTGCTTATTTCAGCGAAAAAGCTAAATGAAAGCAGACATAAGTACTCGACCTATGATAAGGAATTTTACGCCATTGTACAGGCTCTGAAACATTGGCGACATTATCTATTGGGAAGCGAATTTGTTTTATTTTCTGACAATTCAGCATTGCAGTACATTATGCAACAGCATAAACTGAACCACAAGCATGCAGCTTGGGTTGAGTACCTGCAAAGTTTCACGTTTGTACTAAAGCACATTAGTGGGCAATCGAATAAGGTAGCAGATGCACTTAATAGGAGAACATTACTGTTATAGGAGAGCACCATGCAAATCTTAGGATTTGAACACTTGAAAGAGCTGTATCCGATTGACACCGAGTTTGTGGATGCCTATGAGGCTTGCCAAAACCCGCTGTTACGAAATGACAGCAAGTGGCTGGATTATAATCTTCAGGAGGGATTGTTGTTCAAAGGGGGGTAGTTATGCATTCCAAATTGTTCTATGCAAGACAATATCATACAGGAAAAACACAACGAAGTCCTGGCAGGACACTTTGGAATTGACAAGACCGTTGCTCAGGTACAACATTTCTATTTTTGGCCTAAGATGCAGCGAGATGTGCAGAGATATGTGGTTAGGTGTAGAACTTGTCAATTGGCAAAAGGTCACAGTCAGAACACGGGACTTTATATGCCATTACCCATTCCTAGTCGACCTTGGGATTCGGTCAGCATGGATTTTATGCTGGGTTTACCAAAAACACAACGCAGCTTTGATTCAGTGATGGTTGTAGTCGACCGATTTTCGAAGATGGCACACTTTGTACCGTGCAGGAAAACCAGTGATGCTACTTACATCGCACATCTTTTCTTCACAGAGATTGTACGGTTACATGGACTTCCACAAAGCATTATCTCTGACAGAGATGTCAAGTTTACAGGTCACTTCTGGAGAACCCTGTGGAAAAAGTTAGATACTCAGTTGCAGTTCAGCTCCGCTTATCATCCGTAGACGGACGGACAGACGGAGGTAGTGAACCGGAGTCTGGGGAATTTACTCAGAAGTCTAACAGGTGAAAATTCCCGGACTTGGGATCGTGTATTAGTGCATGTGGAATTTGCATATAATGATTCTCCCAACCGTAGCACAGGCTACAGTCCATTCCAAATTCTGTGCGGCATGCATCCGCGAGGAGTGCACGAGTTACGAGATTTGGGCAAATTGGAGAAACAAAACGTTGATGGGGAAGATTTCGCCCAAGCTATGAACAAACTGCACGAACAGGTTAAGCTAAAACTATAGGACAACAGTCAGAGGTATAAGCAGCGAGCTGATACAAAACGCCGGGAGGTTCAGTTTAATGTCGGGGATGACGTTCTTGCGTACTTACGCAAAGAACGATTTCCAAAGCGCGAGTACAACAAGCTCAAGTTTAAGAAAATCGGGCCCTGCAAGATCATTCGCAAATTTTCTGCGAACGCGTATGAGATACAGTTGCCACCAGGGATTGGTATTTCCCCTATCTTTAACGTGGCAGATCTGTTCCCTTATGTTGCAGGTTCAGCAGATGATGCAGCAGCAGAGCCACCGCGGGACACCCAATTGAAAGGAGATTTATGGACGAGACAAATGCCGATGGCACCACCCGTCGAGATTGAGGGAATTTTGGACACATAGGTAGCAAAGCGCACACGGAGGAAGGAGTATTTGAGATATTTGGTAAAGTGGAAGAACCGTCCAATAGAGGACAGTTCGTGGCTTAATGAGTCACAAATACAAAAGGCAGGCTACTTTGTTAATGACCTCATGGAACGGAGCCATGACTTTTTGTCACCCCGGGAGCCTGATGCAGGAGCATCCAGCTCTGAGGAGGCAGAATGAGGCTGGCAGTCTCAGACAGAAACATAACACACAGTCACTACGTATAGCTGGACAGGTGTCAAAACCTTGTCAGTTATTTTACTTTCATTTACTTATTTTATTTACTTTTATGCTGATAGGATTCAGTTAGGTTAGTCATGCATTAATTCTGTCTTACTTAGGAGTTAGAAGCAGAAATATAAACTGTTAATTAAATTAATTCTTCTTTAAAAGGCATTGTATTAGTTATAGTCGGTTAAGTGAAATCAGTTGCCCAAGTCTGTTGGGTTAGTTTCAAACTGAAAAAGAACAGTTAGGTTCTCTGAGCTTAAAAGAGAAAAAAGAATGATTGTAAAGGTTCCTCTCTCTGACGAAAGAAACAAGAAAAAGAGAATTACAGTCATTTCAAACAGATTGTCCTTTTTAGATTTTTCTATGATAAATTCATCTCTTTTAGAATCATCACTGTACCATTTGTTTTTCTCTTGCAATCATAATACAAATTACTGTACAATTCAATCGTATTTGATATAAAAGACAGATACGATTCACAAGAAGTGGAGTAGACGTGACAGTCGACATACTGTCCGATAGAATACATCAAGGACGCATACACCCAGGACAACACCAGACGAGTGCCTAGTGGCGGACATTGACAAACCAGACATCATCATATAACCGGAACAGAAGTTGGTACGCACGAACAGAAACATTCATAGGTATTCCACAAGAACCCTCGATTAATTAACCAGAAAGTTAAATGCCGTAGCAGAGAAAATCCAAGCATTGTAATATTTCAAAATATTGCACAAACCCTTATTTACTGTTCGCAACTTCTAAAAGAAATCCGCACAGTGCAACTAAATCAAACCAGAATCTGAGAATAGAACAAATAATTATAATTTAACATTCGACCAACATGATATAAGCAATAGCACTTGAGAAATTGGCAGAGCCGTAACACGGCAAATGTTTTATTGTCCAAAATAACCAGTACAGAGCAGGGTTTCCAAAACCCACGACAACCCAGGTCATCGTTCGACTGGATAACGATATACCCAGAAGGGTTTAATACAACCAGAGGTCGAAACCTCGGAAAGACAGATCAGCTGTAAAAAAATAATTACATTGCAAGGTGGAGGACTTCGAAATAAGGAACCAGTGCACGGCTACAGGGAGCTATTACGGCCAAAGGAGATAACCTAACTAAACCTCATCGCACAGGCGATAAACGTAACCTACAAGGGTCGACAGAACCCTACAGAACTTATAAACAGACAGGCGAATGTGAAGAACACTACCCGTTTAATGCAGGTGAACAGTTACAGTGAAGGCCGAGCAGTCAAGACCACCGAACCACGTCCATTTCACCAGAGCCGAGTCACCTACAGTCCAATGAACCACAAGTTAGGGTAAAACGGAGGCATATAACCACAGCAACTACAATATTGAAGAAAATCGCAGAGAAATGTTACCTGGTGTCGAAGTGACTGAGTTTTCAAGAACAACCCACTTGAAAACCTGAAGAACCGTGCCGGAAAAACGTTAGCATTGGAAGGAGAAGGGCAGAAACAGTTCAAAAGGAACTTGGGCTTACCTTATGGAGAATGTTAGGCACGAAGACTTGAATAATAACCTGTAACAGAACGATACCAGTGAATAAGCGACATGAAACGCCGGAGTATATGACAATCCCCATTAAAATGAACAGAAAGCAAGTGAGAAACTGAACAGAGCCGAGGGTCTCTTACTGAGAGCACTTAAAGCCTACCTCCATAACATTACAGTGCCAGATTACGCCTAACAGAACCAGGTCGAACACCAAAAACCACAGAGGTTTGAACCCACAGAGCAGAGCTGGAGCCGAACAACAGAAGGTGCAAATGACAATGGGCGGGTTGACAAAAGGACGCGGGAAGATATAGTCCTAAACCGGCGGATGTAGGTTACCACCCGGTAACGCAGGTCAAAACCCTAAACCCACATATCGAAACCAGTACTGGAGCATTAAAGTCAACTTAAAGGTTGCAGGATTGCAGTCATATCAGCAGGAACTTTCGAGAACAACGGAGGGTCATCGTACGTAAAGGGCGGGACGCCATCAGGGGGTGTTGGAGGATGTAGCTCTGATTTGTCTTTTGTGTATTATGATATTTGATTATTAAGACTATTGGTCATTATTAGGTTGTGTTCAAGATGTTGTGTTTGTCTCTACTCCTACTTATTTTATGTGTGTTATCATATTTAGTTATTAAAATTATTGATCATTATTAAGTTGTGTCTAAGATAGTGTGTCTATCTTGAAGCAACATTTTGTATATTGATATTTAAGACAACTTATTGTGTACTAATATTTGTACTATTATATTGGTTAACTTAGATTCCTGTGCACAATTTTATATGTGCAATAATTATACTCTAACTAATTAACCAAATAAAACAACCATAAATTTAAAACTCATAACAACTATTCAAAAAGTGCTTTAATAATACACCCATTTAACAATTATTCAGGGCCAGATAAGAAACTACCATCTTATGTTACCATATTAAAATACTCAAAATGGTAATCCTCATAATAATTGATCAAACATTTTATTACCTTGTTATTCCTTTAAAATAATAATATATTATTTTAATGGAAAATACATACTGGTTATTATGATCTCTTCTAATTTTCTTACATTCTATTATCTTGTTTAGAGTGGAAATTTTCTTTCATTAAAATATGATATGACGATGAATCGTGTTCCATCGTGTTGCAGCCTCATCCTGACTTTTTCGTATGGCTGGAGAGGTGTACCATTATAACACGAAATCGAAACTGACTTGTTCGTAGGGCTGGAGAAGCACATGCAAATATCAAACATCATGACAAGTCCGTAGCGCTCTTATGTGTTTTTCATTGCAGGAAATTTAATGTGACATGCAAATATTAAATAGCATGACCAGTCAATAGTGCTCATATGTGTTATTCATCGCATGAAATTAATGTGACAGACAAATATCAAACACGTGCTCTTATTCCTATTTTATCGAGCAAAAGGTTGATTACGAAGGAGTTGTCTAAACAGGCGAAGGAAAATTTCCGGCTCGGGCCAGCTAAGTTGAGAATAATTAATATTATTTTATTATTAATGGAGAAAATGGTTACATTGTTGTAACTTTCTCCCTAGTTTAGGATTAGTTCCTATAGTTATGGGGTTTGGGTGAAACTTCCTATTTCCTAGTATTGTATTTAATGATGTAATCTTTTGATTGAATGGTATAGAGTGAACGAGAGAAATCTCTCAAGTTTTGTGAGTGTAGTCTCCAGGTGCAGGCCACACCTGAGAGCTACATCTCTTTCTTTTCAATTCAGTGCATATTTTATCTTGGTATCAGAGCTCAGATTGAGTGAGCCTGATCTTTGTCACCTGTGAGGCTGAAGTGCCTGTAGAAGCTAGCTTGCCTGTGTGGCGGAATTGCCTGTTTGGCTGAGTGTGTACATGAGAGCTCTGTGCTCGATTGAGCAGGTGGACTGCAGAACACCTGGCTCGGACTCGGAAAATTTTTTTTTTCTGAGCAGAAAGGCCGATTGGCGCGGATTTTGCGCTGACAGTCGTGCCAGAAGACCGATTAGCGCGGATTTGGAGGGATAAATCGCGCTAGAGCGCGGAAAGTCAAGGAGAAATCGCGCCAATACGCCAGAAAGCCCAATTAGTGCGGATTTTACCGGGAAAAACGCGCCAATTTTTCTACTCTAAGCAATTTTTAATTAGCGCGTATTTTTCGCTCGGGATAGCGCAAAGGAGATCCCTGAACAGTGTGAACTTCATTTGGCGGTTTGCAAACGGAGCAGATCGGCGGAGGTGCAGATCAGTCCGGGAGAGATAGATCGGGAAAGCGCCAGAGGAGATCTACGAGAAACCTCGACTTCGTGTTGGCGATCTGCGAGGAGAGAAGGATCGGCGAAGTGGCAGATCAATCCGGGAGAGGTGGATCGAATCAATTGTGATCAGATCATTGTTTCGGCTGTGTTGGAAACGCCGAAGACTGCTCATTGGAGCGGGAGTGCCAGACACTGCAGATCGGTGGCAGAGGTGACAGATCGATCTCACAGGTATTGTTTTTGCTGTTGTTGTTAAGTAGATTCACAATGAGTAATACGATGGAATCTTACCTTAACGAGTCTGGTAAACTCAACGGATCTAACTTCACAAACTGGAAGTTTAAGATCCAGACTCTGCTCGAAGGTGCGAATGCTTGGGCTATAGTGACAGGCGATGAGCAGAAGCCGACAGCAACCACACAGAAAAACGAGAAGGAAGACTGGGAAAAACGAGAAAACAAAGCCAAAGTCCTGCTGAAGATGTCTGTGAAAGACAATGTCATTGCACACATCGGAGATTGTAAATCGTCCGCCGAGATCTGGACGAAAATCAAAAATCTCTATGAGACCCAGAATACAAACAGAGTTTTGGCTCTGAAAAGCAAGCTATTCTCAATGAGGATGGATGAAAGGGAGTCTGCTACTGCATTTGTAGCGCGAATTAAGGATGTTAAGGATGGATTGGGGGCCATTGGAGTGGCAGTGGCTGATGAAGACCTTGTTGCAATTACAATGAATGGGATGCGTGATGATTTCCAAACTTTCATCACTAGAGTCTCGGCAAGGGAGAAAGCACCCACGTTCGATGATCTCACTGCGATCTTGCAGCAAGAGGAAGATCAAAGGCAGAACTTGAATATGAACCCCCAAAGTGACGATCTCACGCTGGTGGCAAAACGAAGACTATCTAAAGGAAGGCAGTCACAGCAGCAATCAAAGCAAAGAGGAAGAACATCACAGAAGAATCCGCATTCTCAGAAAGGTATGCTTGCAAATCATTACGAAAAGAAATGTTTTTATTGCGGAAAAATGGGTCATATACAGAGAGATTGTTATCATAAGAAGCAGGCTGATGAGACAAGGAGGAGACATGTAAATCCAAAACACAGAGGATATTTTGTTGAAGAAGAAGACTTCAGTCATGAATTCCGACTGTTCACAGTCGAATGTGCCCTTATAGCAGCAAATGAAGATGACATCTGGTATGTCGATTCCGGAGCATCCTCACACATGACAGGTAATAAGGAATTTTTTGACAGTCTTGAAGAAATTATAAATGGATCAAAAATATATCTAGGGGATGATAATGGATATCAGATTAAAGGTCATGGGGTGATTTCAGTTAAATTGCCAAATGGAAAAATTAGTCACCTTTCAAATGTTTTATATGTACCTGGAATAAAGAAAAACCTGATATCTGTATCCATGATGGCTGACCAAGATATGCATGTCGAATTCTTCAAGACTCACTGTGTGATAAAGGATTGCAGGAATGAAACTGTTGCAACAGGCATGCGAGTAGGAAGCCTATACAGGTTGGATGCAAAAAGTATATCGAAGCAAGCCATGGTTGCAGGAGAGTCAACAGCTGAACAACTCTGGCATCAGAGGTTTAGTCATCTGAATCTGTAGGATCTTATGTTGTTACAAAAGAAAGGTATGGTCGAAGGTCTCCCCATCTTTCGTAACATTCAATTGAACTATGATGGTTGTGCCCTAGGAAAGATGCACAGAGAACAGTTTCCTGTGCATGATAGGAGGAGGCAAACTAAAATCTTAGAGCTAGTGCACAATGATGTATGTGGTCCCATGCAGACAAGGTCGCTAGGGGGAGCATACTATTTTTTGTTATTTACTGATGACTGCACTAGGTATTCTTGGGTTTATTTTTTAAACAAGAAGAGTCAGACTTTCCAATGTTTTATAGAGTTCAAAACCTTGGTAGAAAAACAGTTTGGAAAAAGTATTAAAATTCTCCGATCTGATCAAGGAGGAGAATACAAATCAAAGGAATTCATGAAATACTGCAAAACTCATGGGATTGTCCAGCAATATACAGTGCCGCATACACCACAACAAAACAGAGTTGCAGAGTGTAAAAACAGAACATTGGTGGAGTGTGCAAGGAGCATGCTGCAAGGTAAGGGTCTATCTAATATGTTTTGGACAAAAGCAATAAATATTGCTGTATATTTGAAAAATAGAAGTCCTACTAGGTTTCTTGGCTTCAAAACCCCTTTTGAAGCCTTATATGGATTTAAACCAGCAGTAAACCACTTAAGAGTCTTTGGGTCAAAAGCATTTGCACATGTACCCAAAGCTGACAGAAAGAAACTAGACCCTAAGGCAGTTAAATGCATCCTAGTTGGTTATGGCACAGAGTTTAAAGCATACAAACTGTTCAATCCTGAGTCTCGTAAGACATTTGCTAGTAGAGATGTAGTCTTTCATGAACAAGTGCAGGAAAGGAAAGCTGATGTTGGAGATGATTGGCACATTCCATTGCTGTTGGAGGAAAGCAGCGAGGATGAGAGGGAGCAGGAACAGGAGCAGAAAGAAGAAAATGAAGAAGAACAGCAAGAAGGTGAAAAAGCAAGTCCAGTTATTGCAGAGGAAAACAAATTTGAGGTAAGTCCTCCCCTACCAAGGAGGTCAGGTAGGAAGACTCAATTACCATTGAAGTTGAGAAACTATGCTTTGATGTCAAAAGTTTTGAACATTGTAGAACCCTCTAATTATAAAGAAGCTAGTCAATTTGAGGAATGGAGAGCTGCAATGGATGAAGAAATGGAATCAATTTTTAGAAATGATACTTGGGATTTAGTTGAGCTGCCTAAGAATAAAACACCTATAGGATGTAAGTGGTTGTTTAAACCAAAAATGAATGCAGACGGAAGTATAGATAAGTTAAAAGCTAGGTTGGTTGCAAAAGGATATTCACAGAAGGAAGGTATATATTTTGATGATACTTTTGCACGTGTAGCAAAGCTAAATACAATCAGAATGCTTATTGCTTTAGCTACTAAATATAATTGGGAATTACACCAGCTTGATGTCAAATCTGCATTTTTAAATGGTGATTTAAAAGAAGAAATTTACTTAGTCCAGCCAGAAGGATATGTAAAGCAGGGGCAGGAACAGCTTGTTTGCAGATTGAAAAAGGCTTTATATGGTTTAAAGCAAGCACCCAGGTCTTGGTATGAAAAATTTGATTCTTTCTTTATAGAGTATGGTTTCTATAGAAGATTAAATGACCCAAATTTGTATACCAAGTACAATAATCAGGGGCAGATTGTTTTGATTTCTTTGTATGTGGACGGCATGATTATAACAGGAAATGCATTTGATTTAATCAAAGGAATCAAAAGGCTTATGGCACAAGTTTTTGAAATGAAGGATCTCGGAAGCCTTCACTATTGTCTGGGATTAGAAGTATTCAGAGATACTGGGCAAACTTTTCTTACCCAAGGGAATTATGCTAGAAATATGTTAGAAAAGTTTGCTATGGATCAGTGCAGAACAACAGCAACACCTTTGCAGCAGAATCTGAAATTGAGCAGTGATGATGGCACTAAGGAGGTAGATTCCACAATGTACAGACAACTGGTTGGCAGCGTGATATATCTTACAACAACTAGACCTAACTTGGCATACTCAGTTAGTGTGTTGAGCCAATTCATGTCGAAACCACTTGAAAGTCACTGGAATGCAGCAAAAAGCATGTTGAGGTATCTTTGTGGTACTGTTCATTTTGGTATTTTATACACTGATGTATCTGATGTTACTCTAGCAGGTTTTTCAGACTCAGACTGGGAAAGTAACCTGGATGATCGGAGGTCTATCACAGGTTATGCATTCAACATAGGTTTCGGGATCATAGCATGGAGCAGCAAGAAATAGAGTACTGTAGCTTTGTCGTCATGTGAAGCTGAGTATCAAGCATTGTGTGCAGCAACATGTGAAGCGATCTGGTTGAGGAGACTTCTCAAAGATACAGGAAAAGAACAGAAGCAACCCACTTCTATCAAAAGCGACAACCAGAGCACCATCAAATTAGCATACAATCCAGTGTTTCACAAAAACACCAAGCATATAGACACTCAGTTCCATTTTGTTAGAGAGAAAATACAGTCAAATGAAATTGCCGTTGAATATTGTAAAACTTGTGACAATATGGCTGACATTTTTACAAAGCTCTTGCACGAGTGAAATTTGAATTGTTTAGAAAGATGCTAGGAGTTCAGGAGAACCCTTTCTCCATTAAGGGGGGAGTTGGAGAATAATTAATAGTATTTTATTATTAATGGAGAAAATGGTTACATTGTTGTAACTTTCTCCCTAGTTTAGGATTAGTTCCTATAGTTATGGGGTTTGGGTACAACTTCCTATTTCCTAGTATTATATTTAATGATGTAATCTTTTGATTGAGGTGTAAGAGAGTGAATGAGAGACATCTCTCAAGTTTTGTGAGTGTAGTCTCCAGGTGCAGGCCACACCTGAGAGCTACATCTCTTTCTTTTCAATTCAGTGCATATTTTATCTGAGCTGAAGTTGACAAGAAGCAACCCTGTCGAAGGAGGGGCATGACTTATCCAACATCATCAACACGAGAAAAAGGGATGTAAGTTATTTCAAATGATACAGAGAATTAGGAGTAAGTGTAACTGCAAAAGGATTAACTCTTGAACATATCGGAGACACGATTCGTGAGTTTGGAAGCTATTAGGTCCATAGGATTGGTGGTCATGATGATGTGACAAAGATAAAATGGAAGGAAAAAATTAGCGACCCAACCAAGGAAGGCCAAATGAAAAGGAGAATATCCTAAACTGACACGAAGCAGAATGTGTCATGTTCGAGAGTTAGACGTCGACACGACTAATAGAATTTCCAAACTTTGCCCCACCATTTCTGGCAGGTACCCCCATTATTTTTTATCGCAAGCTTGAAGAGAATAGCATATTATTCCACTATAAGTTCATCTTTAGATGAATCTAACCTAGCAAACTTGATGAGCCCTAGGAAGGAGAAGCTCACGTTCATCATGGCGACAAATCCAATGTCGTTTAATCTTTTAACGAGTACAACAAAGGTGTAACTTGGTATCTTTTTCATGTTTTGAGAGTTTGAAAAAGACATGGAAAAGAAAACTCCATATGGTCCTTTTTCGTACATTTGTGTCTCTAGAGCCCGAAAAGATAGAAAACGATACTCGAGAGAATCACTTGACCATTTTAGTCAGGGAGTACATTTTTCATAATTAGTGCATCCTAGCCCGAAAAAGGGGTAAAAATATACTGGATGCATGACGTTTCACAGCCTTTTACAAGTTCAAAACATCAAGAACTTAACAATCTTTTCGTGTTTAAAGAGTCGGAAAATAGCTTGAAAGCAAATCCCCCGTTTCATTCTCTTTTATGAGTCAAAAAGGGAAAAATATTCAGGGATCTTTTCATTTGAGATTTATGAGTCTAAAAAGATTTGAAACACGACTCTAGTACAATCATTAACAATCCATCACTTTTTGTTGCACAAGAAAGGTAAATGCATTATCCAGTTTCGAGGCAAAATAGGTCAAAAAATACTTTTAAACCCTAATATTTCATGAAAAATGAATAAAATGGGAAAAGTAATTATTTCTTACCATTTACCATTTTAGTTTTGTGTGAAGAGCTTTTTACAGACTTGTGCCCTAATTTTTCTAGAGCAGATTGCGAGAGATTCGGGAGGTCATTCACTGATCCATCAGTTGAAAGTAAGAGCCAAGACCTTAAGCTCCATTTTCAAACTGATTTTTCCTATTTTATCCATTTTTTTGGTTTCATGGTGAGCTTTTGGAAAAAAAAAATCACCCTTAGTCGACACGATTTCCAGACATGGAATCGCGCCGATCATGGGTTACTAAAACTGTCATCGACGCCATTGTTTTTAAAACAGTCGCGTGGGTGCCATGAGCAAAGAATGTGCATTTTTTTTTCTCAACTCAGCCATTTGAACATAAACTTTTCCAACCAAGGATGATCATTAACTTGATTACATCATTTTTGCAGGAAGAATCGTGAAAACCGGTGGATTGTAAAGAATGTGAGCATGAGGATATTGATACTTAAGCAATAGATGATCCAAATTGCTTGGAGGCTTTGAGGAATTGTGGGCTACTAAAATTATTTCTTATAGTAGGTGTACGGGCCCAACCTGAGCTTCTATGGTACCTGATAAGTCTATGGGACGTGAATAGGGAATTTTCATTATCAGTGACTAGGAGCTAGAGTTGAAAACTTCAAACATTTATTTCATCACAGGAGTGTCTCGAAGCAGTACCTAATAAGTCTCTAGGACGTGAATTAGGAAATTTTCATCATCAGTGACCAAGAGCTGGAGTTGGAAACTTTAGACATTTATTTCATCACAGGACTATCTCAGAGAGGGGAACTAGTCAACCTATATGGGTCGAGGCCAATTGGGGAAAGTGTGACTATGCTACTTACCAAACATTGCCCAGAAGCTCTCAAATCCAAAAATGGTAAGATCAAGATTATGATTGTTGGGATCTTGTCTTGAGAGTGCTACTATTGACCATCAACAAAGTGGCTGGGTCCCAATTACTGCATCATACCAACATGTTGAAGTTTTAGTACACTATCGACTACATGGTGCCCAACATATTTAACTAGGCGGAAGCTATGAAAATCAACATGAAGTTCCAACTATCAAAATCTAAGGCGGGCCACCTGAAGCATTTTTGCTTTGGAGCTGTGCTAGTGACATTCTTCCTAGAATGGTTGTTGTTGTTCCAATACCAGCTGACTTAGGTAGATCCACTGATGCCACGAGACCCACAAATGGTTTGTTGGAGCGGGTTGACACTCAGGGTTACAAGGGGCCAATATATGTCCTATAAGCCCGCCTTTTTATCGTCGCTACGACGACATCTGATTGTAGTGGAGGATTGGCCTTACAGCGGTACCGACTTCTATAGAGATCTGGATATGCTACTCCCAAAAGGGGAGGATTTTGATTATGGAGGTAAAAATAAACAATTTTTTAATTTTTTGATGATTTTCACTATTTTTTAAATATATGTGTTCATGACACTTTCATTTTATGAATGCAGATGTCGAACCAGAATTCGCTACTGGGATGTCCCCAATCACCAGGTGTGTCAATTGATAATTTGATGTCTTTCCTTATTAGGAGAGAAGTGACAAAGAGGAGGCGATTACGTGGCATCTTGAGGGTTTGATCCATGGGATCCCAGAGCATGCTTAGATAGGTGATATCCCATGATAGTACTAGCGGCATACAGTGGGGGTGTCAGATCGTATTCGCCAACTACTGACTTGCGGAGTATGATCAATTACATGCTATCATGAGCATCATGTTGTTTAGTGCATAGGTCTAGCATTCCACATTTTTGAGGCATGCAAGCTACGGATGCATAAGGCCTGTGAGCCATCGATGTATTTCGAACACACATATTATTTTTTGAGGTTTTGATGAATGACAAACATTACCGGCACACACACACAGATATATAATATATTATATATATATAAAAATATATAAATAGATATATAATATTATATATATATATAATATATATAATATATATATATATATTATATTATATATATTATATATATATAATGATGTACTTCCTTGCTTAATATGGTACAAATGTTTTTGTTTTTGAGTTGTTACAGGTTTCACAAATGTCTATCCAGCACATAATTAGCCAATGCATTTGTTAATGTATTGATGTGTCGAGGAATATGATGATATGTAATGTAATAAAAATTTATCTCTAGCAAATGAATACGTAGATACATTCTCAATATCTGAGGGTTTATGGCAAAATATTTCCCATTAAGTTGAAGAACAACAAGTTGTGAATCAAAGTTGACAACCAATTCCTGGATGTCAAGAGTAATAGCTTCTAACAATAATTTGATAACCACACTATACTCAACAATGTTATTAGTTGTTTGACCTAGACATATATCTTGAAGATCAAACAACTCACCATGGGGGTCATAAATTTCCCATGTCGCGGATGATATATTCTGGGTACTACGGCAAGAACCATTAGCTAAAATGATGTGAGGAGACACTTACATCTGCAAAGCAGGAAAAAACTTAATAAGCAGGAAAGCTACTTGCAAATAACACACCAAACCTCACTTTACGAAAATGAATAACACACTATTGTAGAAAAGAAAGCATGCAAAATGATCTAAGCATAGTACTATTTGAGAGTGTCCACGCATAGAATCGAGTAATCAATCAACACATATGAGCACCGAAGTTTTACCATTGACATAATGAGTAAACATTGACTCAGCCAAATAATAGAGAAGAATTGATATAAGATTGTGCCCCCATGCCCCCTGGGTGAGGGAGGGTTACAATTCAGATGACAGCCCCATTGCAATAATGGGTAATCAATAGAAACTCGAGGAGGGAAAAAAAAATTGAACTAATGAAGAGATAAAGGTGCCCGCAGTTGAAATATCTTGACAATGTAGGGAGAAACCGACATGTCAATAAGCAGTGGAGAAGAGAACTTCTCAAGACACATAGATGGGACTGTTGGTCCATAACCAAGCCATGGGGATCGAGAATGTGTGTTAAGAGATGAACTCAAAATAGGATGATCAGAGGATACCAAAGGTGAAGTTGAAACAATTTCCACGTAATCAATTCTGATGGGACTTAACGGCATAACCTCGCCCCATGTATCAACAAGATCCAGTGAAGGAATGACCCAAGGATTAGAATTGAGCAAAATCATGTTAATAGAGGCCACATGAGGAGATGGGAGAGGAAATATGCCCATCAAGGAAGGATCTTTGAAAATACCCATACCCACACTCTCATAAGGAGCATCAGTGTGCTTGACATACAAAACATTTCCATCCAAGGTGGAAGAGGCAAACAAGGACAGTTTGTTGACTCTAACTATCTTCCCTTAATGGGGGAAACAAATCACATGGAAGAGGGCGGAGGCTACGGAATTCATGGCATGGGTCGAGCTCTGTCCGAGTAGAAGATTGTAGTTAATATTAGCTTCAATGATCTCTACTTCGGCACGTACCGTCTTACCCTCCAATATAATGGCAAGGTTGGGAAGGACACCGAATGGCTGCAAATTGCACTCGTCAAAAGCTTCCATATTGTTAGGGGATTGGTTCAAAGCTGGAGAACCAATTTCCTTCCAACAAGTGACAGACATGATGCATGTAGAAGCACATTCATCAATTACGATCCTATGAATGGTTTTCTCATTTATGATTACCTGAAGGAGAAAGGCAATTTGATGACGTAAATGCAGAACGTGGTTTTCCAGGTCAAAACAGATGAGATTAGAGACAGCTGGATCAATACCCCCAATAGCTGAGAGTAACAATTTCCACTAAGAAGGATAGCTTTGAAGGACCTCGAGATCAGACATAGCTGATGGTGCTTGAGAAAAACCTTCAACAATGTTATAATGTTGAACGGCTCAAGTGTTGGGATTTTACGAATGGTGGAATGAAGATTAGGTTGCTCGATATGGAGAGGACCAGAACTGGACGGGGTGAAAGAAGAAGGGGTATCTTATTTCTCTTTCCCTGCTGATGGGGTAGGAGTTTGATAATCTTTTGACCTCGTAGCCACATTGATCAAGGTACTCATCATGAACACTTGTGAACCCGACGAAGCGAATGACTGAGGCTGGTCTACCATTTGAGTCTACTGGGATGGAAAGGGCTCTTTCAGGACAGTTGGAGTCCCTTTGAGCAAACGACTAACTTTGGACCATCTGGGACAATCCTTAGTATAGTGATCCTCCTCACAGATGAGGCATGGATAATTAGTTTCCTTTGGGAAGCATCACTAGCAGATGGTTTAGGAGGACCCTATTTTGGGGCATCCACTTTACCCTTGCCTTTTCCTTTCTTCTTACCTTTAGAGGATTGATCTGTCATGGTAGACTAAAAAACTTGAACCTCCGAGGTTTTACTAAGGCTGGATGTATTGCGAGAGGAGTCATTGGGAGTAGTGTTGGAGACCAACTTCTATTTGGAAGAATATTTTGAAGGGGTCTGAGTCACTAAACCAACTACTCCATCAATAGGAGGTGTAGAGGGAGACTTAGATGTCTTCAAATCAAATGATGGTCTGGGATCATTGAGTAACACATCATATAACGTGCCAAACTATGAATATACAAGGTCTAGATACTAGGCATGCGCAATGGCTTGTTCCTTAGCAATTCATCCACCCATAGAAATGTCCTTGACAATTTTGTTGACAAATGATTTGGTGAACCACTCGGTCAACAATTGATTAGAAATTTTAAACTTACTCAGATGGCGCCTACATCTCCATTCATGGATGTGATCAGAGATTTGAGTCATTGTGTCTTGCTTGAGTGACGTTAACAGATGGGTGCTAGTTTCATAGTCAACCGGTAACTGGGAATGTGTGAGAAAAGCCATGGCGAGAGCATTAAATTCATCATAATTATTGTGAGGGAGATCAATATACCACTTGGTTGCCACTTCTGTAAGAGTTTGATGGAAAATATGAAGACAAATGGAATCCTCAATGTAGGAATCGAGGAGCACCAGAGGTGATATGTCATCATGTGGGCTTGAGGGTCCTCTTTTGCTTTTCCTTCAAACTTTGGACAATCCCTCAGAACCTTAGAGGGAACTAGAGGCAAGTATCATTCATGAGTTTAGACACATCTGGAAATTCCAGCATAGCCAAGATTGGAAATTGGGTGTTGAAAGGCATTTGAGGTCAATAAGGGGGTCCAACTAGTAGGACCCATCCCTATTGATAAGGATTTTGTCCCAAAAGTGGAGGGTTTTATCCATAAGGCATTTGATTTTGCCCCCACTGTAGGTTACCTTGTCTGTAGGGAGGATTTTGACCTTGAATGCCTTGAAACTATCCCACTAGAGGCTACTGATAAGAACCATACTCGTTAAAAGGTTGTTGAGATTGCTGGACTTGGACATAAGGATTTTGCGCTTTTTGTCCTTGGACATAAGGATTTTGGACTTGCTATCTGTTGGCTTGAGGGGGCCTAACCTAGGTTAAGAGTTAATTAGCCACACAAATCCCTACACTACTGGCCCTTTTAGAAATAGCCTGAGTAGCGCAGACTAAGGTCTCACTTGATGCAGTATGGGGGGATGCTGGAACCAAGTTTTTGCACTCTTGAGATGTCTAAGGGGTTGGTTTAGTCCAACTGTGAATAGCTTCATGTAGGTTACTTCGCGCATTGCCCTGAGTTGTGAGGGCTTTGGGATCTGTTATAATCGCTTTCGCGTAGCCCTAACCAGGGGCTGGGGTGCTTTCGTGCTGGTAAGGCAACGATATGCACTAATTCCCCAAGTTACACTGTGGATCTTACTTATCTTCTTATAATTGTTAGTTAACTTCACAGAAATATATACTTTGTCTTATATTCTCTTAGTCAACATAACCATATAAGTTTGCGCATATAAACAGTAAAAATGCAATTCATACCCAATATACTTAATGTATAAAATAAGAAAAGATACACAGAAATGATATGAAACTTCTCTTTATTATTCCTCCAAAGGTTACAGACTTGATTCACACTGCACACTCAGCTGCAGGGGTCCACGCACTCGAATGCAGACTACTAGGCCTCTGCGCACTTAGCTGCAGAGCCTTCCTCTACTCTATGACCCAAGACTTGACCCTACACTTAGATAAGACTCAATTATTCATCCTTCATTCATTGATTCCTTCTTCGGTGATTTACAACTTAGAGACTCGCTCTATTTTTTTAGATCTCTAAAGCCGACATTACATTAAAAATTTGGGCAGACAACTGTATGACTCATTTACAATCTTCACACTTTGAGCCCACAGAATGCAGAGTCTTTGCATTCGATTTGGTCAAAATATGGGCTTGAAGCCCCAACACTTACCTTAGGGGATCTCGTGCCCAACAGCGCCGCAACACAAACATCCTGACTCACCCTCAAGTCACTCTGTCAGTGCGGAGATCTTCACATGGAGACCTCCTAACTCTACTCAAACTGTTACAAGGTCATCAACACATTGAGCCATTGTCTCCTGTACCTCCTGCATGCGTTGTTCAGAGACCGTAGTATCTAAAATGCTTCCTTGCATCTGCTCCTGTGTTCCCTGCATCTGTGCGATCTTGGCTTTGATCGAGGCTATATTGATGAATGCCTCATTGACCTAACGTTGGAAGTGCAGCTTCAAAACCGTTTCTTTGTGTCATGCCACGTCTACCTGCTCCTTAAGCGCTTTTTCCTATTGCATTTGTGCGAGCCTCTATGTAAGGGCCACCTCTGTGTCATCCCTTTTATATCATCATATTTTTGCTACAGCTTGCATGCCTCTATTTCTAAGTGTTGTATGTTTGGGTCCTCCTACAGAGTGTTGAGGACCTCAAGCGACTCTTCCAACATTTTGGTGCAGTCATTCACTGCACTGCTGATCTCCTCCATCCCTGATGTAATGGAATTGGTGCATTGTTCCCTCGCCTCTAGAGGAGTTGAAGGTTGCACCTTCAACCGCAGCGCTACTATCTAAAGGTTCATCTCCAACTAAACCTTATCCATCTCTTCTAGTGTCTCGCGCACCCCTAATTCTAACCTCTGGATGTGTGCCTCTACTAGTTCCTCTGCTGGGATGGCCAACTCAGGGACCATCTAGAAGGCCTCCTCAACAACTTGCATCATCTTTTCGTTTTACACCACTACCTCATCGCATTGTAGGCTTAGTTGTTCCATATTAATTTTCTACTCACTCAACACCTGTAGTGCATAACCGTCCCTAGCCTGTAGCTCTATAGCCACTCTGTCCTACAGGACATAAAGTGTCTCCCAAGGAAGTGTAACCATGTTGATCCCTACTCCCTTCAATGCGTTGACTGTAGGCCTGTCATCCTCATTCTCTATAAATAATGCCCCCTCTGGTAGCACTATGGTGTTAGCCATGTGGGTGTGTAGCATTTCCTCAGCGACGGTCGTTCCTACAGTAGGACTAGTCGAGAGAGTACTAACCTGAGAAATGTGCACCTGAAACTCCTGTATCTATGCCCAGAGGGCCCCCAACACAATCTGATTCTCCTCTGTGAACTGCTGGAGGGCCTCCACGGTGATGTCGTGCACCATCTCCCTATATCATGGAGATCTCTTTATATCAGGGTGATCTGGTCGAAAGAAGTCTTAGAAGCTTTCGACTTCTTTCGCAACCCCACCTACTCTCTTGGGAACTAGCACTTCAACTGAGTAGATGTTGTTTCTAGGTCCATGCCACCTTCCTATATCTTGGGCTCCTCCTTAGATGAGGGTGACTTATGGCCTTCGTGCTCCTTCTTTGCTGCCTATTACTACTCAGCTATTTCTTTCTCCTATTCTACTACTACCTTCGCGGCGTCCCGCACCTCCTATGCCTTTCCTGCTACTGCCTCTTTTCTTCTCTTCTCTGCCAATTGCGCCATCCACATTTTCACCTCCTCCTTATTCTTTTGTGTAGCCAACTTATATGTTTGCAATGCGGAGATGGATGGAGCGCGCCACTCCGGCATCCACTACTCAAGTATGAAGAATATGACATCATCTGTATCTAGGTATGAGAGCTCATTCCACTTCTTCACAGGGTACTTTCGTGCCCTGACATACACATGGTCGAAGTCTGCCTTGAACTTCATGAAGCTTTGTAGACTATTATAGATAGTGGGTGATAACCGCGACTGACGATTAATCGCCATTCTAATGTTTATCTCCATGAATGCCCAGAATATCTTACTATCTCGGATCCTTTATGTGTCTTTAGTGGCCCACAACGAAGCATACTTCCCTGACTCTGGAAGATCCTGTGCAACTGTGGGGAAGCTGGCTATCCTCAGGAAATTCCCAATCCACCAACACTATGGACAGTAGAAGCCATACATAGTGGAAGGTCTTCCCTTCTTCCTGTGCCTCACAACAATTCTCTAGGAACTCCTTTCACAAATACTTGGACCAGTTAAAATGGACCCCTTGTGCGGAAAGTGCTATCACCAGCGTGAGCACCTCATCCACCCAACACTTCCGTATAACCTTGCTAGCTAATATCTAGGTGGAAATTATGAATACCTTGTTGTTGATACTGGAGATCGCATACCCTCTCTTATTTTTCTCCAGCTTGAATTTTTCCTTCATGGCCTCCGCGATGGCCAAGTCATTGCACTTACCCTCTGAAATATCCGCTAGGTCCTCCCGTTTGTAAGGAAATCGGGTAATTCTATGAATCAAGTGGCTCATGATGGGGATGGGTTCCTCTAGCCACAAACACCCATCATGCACCAGGAAAAGCAGCTACGTGATGACAAAGATACTTACTGGTGCGTGATGGTAATGTGGCGCCTAGAGTAGGTTTAACAATCTTGCTTTCTCGACTCCACACAACCACTCGTGCAACTCCAAATCTATGACTCCCACCGCAGTGTTTTTCTTCAGCTTCATGAGCTATGAGGTTGCCAAGTGTGGGAATTTCTTGTGGTTTGCGAGATATTAGTCTTCAAACTTTAAACCCAACACCGGTCCCAAGTGCACTCCTTCAAAAATGATATCATCAGGTAGTAATGGAGTCTGCAGAGAGCTCTTTCTCTCATCTAGGTCCTTAGGTAGCCTTGCTTTCCCTTTTTGCGAAGGAACATACGTTGGCAGCCTGGTTAGAGGGTCTGTACCCTAGCTTTCTTCCTTCATTTCTTCCTCCTCCTCATCTTCAACCAGGATTTCCTCAAGGTCTTCCTCCTCCTCATTGGTTTCCACATTAATCGCTTTCCCCTTTTCTTCCATGGTCAGTTTAGTTCGCAGTGGGTTTCTAGGGGACACACGCACCAGAACCATGTGCTACTTATATTTCTTGGGTCCCAGAGTGAGTGGTGATTTAGGGATTTCCGCAACTATCTTGGCACTCTCAAGGGCATCTCCTATTGGCATGGCATACATAGCCTCTTTAGAGGTCATTTCACCGATATCCATGGCTTCCTCTGGTGTGGTCATACTGTTGTTCAACAAATCTCTCAATGACACAGGTAAGTGCTCAAACAACGCCTTCGACTTTAAACAATCAAACAGATCTGGGTTCACAGACCTCTGGGTGTGCAATAGCTCAGTTCTCAAATGGCCAAGTGTTCTTTTTTGGGCATCCCTTTGCAATTTATAGCGCCTTTTGAATTCAAATTCGAGCATTCCCCCCAAATCTGGTTCATTAATGATCCCTTGGTGGCAGATTTTCCCAAATCTAGCACATAAAGACCACCTTAAATGGTTATCGCCTACTCCATTTGGTCTCAAACCATGCATCACATCGTGAATAGTGACTGCAACAGTCACTTTCCAACTGACCCGCGGGCCAGTGTAGCTACCATTACGTTGTTGCAGACCCTGTGACAATTCGCTCCTGTGCACAGCCCTGACATTGCACAGTTCTCGGGTAGAGTAGTTTATAGTCCCGTACTTCCTTTCAACAACCTGGAGCACTAAGACTATGCTTCCTATGGCTAGTTAGGTGGCCAGGACACTTGTGTATGGCTTCAACCGACCATCACTCACCTTTCCTGGGAAAAGTCCGCCTTTTAACTTTACTATCTGCATCGCGTACTTTACCATCTACATCGCACCACCATATGTGATCCCCTTAGTAACATATGGTCCAATCCAAGGCATCAAATGGATCAACTCTCAGTGGTAGTCCCTAAATTTGTCAATGTAATCGAGTGCATCCTATTTTATCACCACAGTTTTCTTATCAAGAAAGCCCTTTATTCCTTCCTCAAACTTCTTGACTTCTTCTTCTGCCATGGCGCTTTCCCCTTCAACTGAACTCTTTCATTCATGAGTGCTTGGAGCCTAAGATCACCATGTTGAATCTCTTCATCAGGTTCCAAGCGTCCTTCTTCGAGTTCTTCCAACTGCACGATCCCATATTTCAAGGCTCCGCAATTCATCATATCCATGGGTGCTATTACGCGTAGACTAGGCATGATATACTCCATCCACATTACAATGTTTGCTCCATTGGTCAACCTAGAGGGAGTATGTTCTGTTAGTTTCTTGCATGTTGTCCTATAAGCCCATAATATTGCTAGTATGCATAGGTCCCAATCTCTTCGCCACACATTACATAACTTGTTCAGTGCTTTACACACTTCGTTAAATGCTTCTGCATGGATAACCTTCTGCGCGTTCATTCTCTTCACAGTATGTCATTCCAACTTAAGGAACCGTTCACGCATTTTTACCCCCAACACATGTTTATTGACTATATTTCCCAACGTGCAGTTCATGTGTATCCACACAAGTTGTTTACCACAGGCTGGTAACCACCTAAACAGATGCCTATGTGGACCATCCCGTCCATTGTATTTATCTGCCAATTTCACTATAGGTTTCTTAAACCGTGAGTGCAACATTTTTCTACATGCAAGCCAATCTTGAAAGCTTCCTTTGTATGTACCCCACCACCTTGTGGGTGTAGCATGCAATACCCAGTTAAAGTTTTGGAAACGTTCTTTTCTAGCACCTTCCCTTCGAATTTGTCCAAGAAAGCATCTACCTCACCTAATCCATCATAAGTAGGGAGATCTCTCACTTCTATGGATATGCAGTGCAGTGACCTTGTCATCATGTTACAATTAAGCATGGTTACCTCATGTAACCAATTCTTCCATCGTTCTGTCTCCTCATCTAAATCTAAAGTGCAGGAGCTTTCACTCTCCCATGATATTCATCCATCCATGGTGGGATTTACCCAGTCTTGCTCTCGCACGATTATCTTGTAGATGTAGTCCAAATCATCGTCGCTTTAATAGTCACACACCGACTCTGTATAGTGTGATCCCTCAACAAGGTCCAAGGGTATAACTATGCATAGAGACTTCTTCTCAAAGATCATCTTGTGCTTCTTCATATTAATCGCCCCATTCATGTCAGTGATCCAATCAATTCCTAAGAGTGCAGTGTAGGGATTTTTGTCATTAACAATCTCTATCACCTTAAAGTCTGCTAGGATGCTCACTCCCTCAATATCCATGGTGATTCCCTGCAATCTCCCTAGGGGTATTATCTTATGTTGGTTCACCATTCGCAGCTAAATATGAGACCATTACAGCATAGGCCTCCCCATGCATTCCCATGTCTACCTCGGTAGAACGTTCGCGTACGATCCTATGTTTAGAATTACTTTGTCCATCTCATATTCTCCAATCTACGTGATTAGCCACATTTCTCTCCCCATCCTTGTCTTATTCTTTCCAATCTTTCAGACTACATGTGGTTCTCCTCACGTAGTCCCAACGCATATGTTAATGACTACCTGTAGTCCCTTTATAGCCTTACTGTCACGTAGTAGCTTCATGCATGCTTCCAAGAATGTTGTAAGCATAGATGGGTCCATTTTCAGCTTTGGTCTATCTTTTCTTTCTAAACTGGAGGCATCAGCGAAGCTCTTCTTAGCTTCCATGAAGGCTTCCTTACAACGCTCCAAATCAAACTTTGCTTCCTTCGCCGAAGCTTTGTGAAACCAAGTGCTATCTTCAGGCTATTTCCCTTTATCATCTCCTGTCATAATTCCACTTCGTATCACAATATTCACATTCAGATCTTTCTCGCGTGGCTCAAACCTCATCATCTGCGGATTTTGAGTCAGGGGATGTGGTAGTGCTCCCTTTTCACGTATGCTAGCTATTAGCATAGGACAGTCCTCCATCTCATGATCTAAAAAGCTACAATATAGACATGATGGGCACGTTGGATCCGTACAATTAGGAACATAATGTCCCAACCCTCCACAATTGTAGCAATCATCTGCCTGTGACCTCTTCTATGTCCCCCTCCACCTTGGCCTCGTCTACGCCCCTAAAATCTGGTTCACGCCATCCATGCACTCGGGTTTAGGGCCCACGATTCAGTCCAAAATCTGTAAGTGGGAGTTCTATCCATCATTAACTCATAACTTCTACAAGTAAGCTCATCCTGTCCTACTGAGCTACAAAAGTTACAAAACAATTGCTGCAAAGTTTGTATATACTTCTATAAGAAATGGCAGTTGTCCTTAGCATGTTTCCCTCCTATTTGAAAAATCACACACCACAAAGTAGGCTCCACACTATGTCTTGCTTGCACTTCCAGCCTTAACAATACCTATCCGCATCCCATGAGGTAATTCATGAACACTGGGAAGTGGTCCTTGTCATGACCGTAACCCTTCCATTTAACACACCATACCTCTTCGCGCACTTCTGGTCAAGCTGTCCTGTCCTATTTCACACTCTGCATTTCAAGGAATAAGTTTTTCAACTGTGCATGGATCTACTGAAATCCAAAGTTAGAATCCTGTATTAGGGTCTCATGCAGCCTCATTGCGATCTCCAAGGCCTCTGCCTGATTTTTTGACCTTCGTTGCAACAACGCATTCCTCAAATGTGGTGTTAGCAATGCTAGTAACCATTCGTAGCGTTGTCCATCCATCCAAGTCATATTAGCTTCACGAATTTTGCACTTCAACCTCTGATCCAACTCCCAAGGAGTCTCACCTAGTCGCATTGTGATCCCTCTGAACCCAATGATCGACTGCGCTTCTGACTTTGGCCTGCTAAATTCCTTATTTAGCGCAGTTTGGATATCCGCGATCCATGCATTCAGATTGTCATTAGAATGCTTAATATCCGAGGTTAGTGAATGGTCCTACAGGGCACTCACCAGCATCACTTTCTTTATATTTTCATCTGTAACTCCCTGTGCTTCCCATATGACTCTTATCACGAACCAAAACTAGTCTGGATCCTCATTTCCTACTCCCTTGAATAAAGGAAACTTTCTCGCGCTTGCCATGTTGACTCAAGGTGGTGGCAGAGGTATTATGGGTGAAGATGAAGGTGGTGGTAGTGTGGGTGGGGGTGGTATGCATGGAATCCTTTGCCTTATCAAATGGATCACACTTCACGGAGAGACCTTCGTGAGCTCTTCCTCATCCCCTCGCGAAGTGAAATTAAAGGGTTATTCTCTAGTCCCTTACTTCCTTCATTTATGTAGGTTTTTCCACTTCATGTAGCTCTGAACATTAAGGTAATTGAATAACCCTTTTTTCACACAATGGCATTTAATCCAAGTATTCAGATACTTTACATACTTAGCTCACAATGCTTTAAGGAAGCTTCAATCTGCCTCTCTATAGTTGACTTAAGTATCTACCACGAACTCAGTAATGAATCCTCCTATAATTCGATCAAGCCAATGATCAACATCATGCGCGATCTTATCCTCTGATGCTTCCAATCTGCACACCAACTCTGGGCTCCACACAATAGGATTGTCAAGTTTCCACCTTCCTTGGCTATCTGCTAACTTCACAATTCACTCGTACAGCTCAGTAGGGAAATATGCGAAGAAAATTTTGTGGATCTCTATATATAGGTAGCAGTCCAACCACTCTTCCTTTGATAGTCATGGATTCATGTTCACCTGCGCCACGAATTCATGAATTCTCCTGTCCAACCAACCTTCAATTTCCTTCTTAGTTGGATTCCAATGATATGACATTAGACATCTCTATGTAGATTCTATTCCTAGCAACGGAACCATTTGTTGGCTTGAGGGGCCATGACCTAGGTTCAAAGTTAATCAGCCAAACAGATCCCTACACTACTGGCCCTTTTGGCAATAGGCTGCGGAGCGCAGACTGAGGTCTCACCTGCAACAATATGGGGGGATGCTGGAACCAAGTTTTCGCACCCCTTACATGTCTGAGGGGTCGGTTTAGTCCAACTGTGAATAGCTTCACGTAGGTTACTTTGTGCACCACCCTGACCTATGGGACCTTCGCAATCTGTTATAATCACCTTTGTGCAACCATAACCAGGGGCTAGGATAGTTTTGCATTGCTAAGGTAGCGATCTGCATTAATTCCCCAAGTTACATCATGGATCTTACTTATATTCTTGTAAATGTTAGTTAACTTCATGGAAATAGATACTTTGTCTTATATTCTCTTAGTCAACATAATCAGATAAGTTCGTGCATGTAAACATTAAAAATGCAATTCATACCCAATATACTTAATGCATAAAATAGGAAAAGATACATAGAAATGATGTGAAACGTCTATTTATTACTTCTCCAAAGGTTATAGATTTGACTCTCCCTACGCAACGAGCTGGAGGGGTCCGTGTACTCAGTTGCCGAAGTCTGGATATCGTGCCCAGCATCCTCTGCTGCTTCTTTTTCAATATTTCAATTTCCTTTGCCTCTCCAGAGGGTTTGGCCTTCAATCTTGCTTCGTCTTCCTCCCCTGGAACATCTTCCGGCTCCCTGGGGACAGATTGCCCCAAATTGGTGTCTTCTGCTTCATTACCATAGTCAGGCAGGTTTCCTCCCCCTGCCTCTTCTGCATTCGTTTCTTCGGGTAATTCTTCCTCTACAAGGCCCTCAAGGACACCTCCTGTACTGGAAGCTTGGCCGTATTCTCCCATATTGGCCAGAACTGCTACCAATTCCTCTTCTCCTGGAGGGTCTTGCAACGGGCTACTCATGGATTGTGCGTTTTCTCCTTCTTGATTGTCTCGCTCGATAGTCTCTTTTCCGTGAGACTGGTCGTGTCCTTCTTCAATTCCTTCTTCTGGCTGGTTAGCTCCAGCCTCTGATTGCTTAGCATTTTCTTCGGGTAATTCACCTTCCACCTCCGGAGGTTCGTCCTGGATTTCAATTGGTTGGGCCGCAGTTTTCTGAATCTTTTCCAATCTTCCCCATATTCGAGCCAGTCGAGCTGACTTCCTCGGTCTTTCAGGAGGGTTGGGAGTGCCAACAGGTCCTCTAGGCTCTTCTAGCCGTTCCGGCGTATCATAGGGTTGCTTCCTTTTTGAAACAGCATGCTTTTCTTTCATCAACTTCTTACATTTCTCTGAATGTTCCGGTGTGCTGAAGGACCGCTTTCGTTTTGGAACAGCATGCTTTTCTGCCGCTGGCTTTTTATGTTTTTCTGAACGTTCTGGTGTGCTGGAGGTTCATTCAGACCTTGGGGGTGGTATAGCCAGTCCCTTTTTAACTGTTTCGACCAATTCCTCCCAGGTGCCTTGCTGTTGGGTAAGACTGTGGCTTATTATTAGCCGAATCAGTCCGTGATGGCTAACAACCGTATCTGTGTGCTGAGCCTTCTTCAGGCTTTGGGCCGCATCATGTAATAACGAATTTAAAAGCGCAGGGAGATTTACAGAACATTTTCCCTTTAAAACAGCTAGGATTTTTAAGTGACGAGCCCTTACCACATCTTTTCGCCCTTCGTAGGTGATATAGCTCTACACTATCTTCGCCAGCTCGGTCCAGGGCTCCCCCAGTGCTGTCGGCAGAACTCCTTTCCCTTTGATTGTCAGACTTTGGCCTTCGCCTTGGAAAATTTCCATTACTTTCTGTAGTCTTTCCTTCTTCAGCTTCCATCTGGATCCAACAGCTGGTAATCCTGATGCTTCTGCGATAATGTCTTCTATTACTCCTATCCTCTTTTCTCCGACTACAGAGTGGTTTTCCTGCAAATTTTGCAGGAATTCCAACGCTACAGTCTCATTCGATTCCTGCAGGCGGTTGAAGTAATTCAACCATCCTGCATTTTCCAGGATTTTGCGGGCAGCAGCGGACACGGTCAGCTTGCATGGTTCGCTTCGAATTGTCTTCCCGCCCATAGCGTACTCCAGAAATAGATTCAGGAATGAAACAGCAACTGTTTGCAGGATTTGCCAAGCAGAGAGGATACTCGATGCTAAATTTAGGAAGGATCGTCACCGAGCATGCAGCAGAGAGAAAGATCGTGGATGGCAGTCCATAGAATGAGATCATCATATCGTTAAAATGTGCCATTATTTTGCTCGAATGGTGTGCAGCCATGTACTTATTGGGTAATGAGATCACCTCCCTCCCCCGCGATCTGATAGGCTGCCCCCAGCCGTCAAAGAGAGGAGCAGCATCCAATCGGGAGTCAAATCGTAAAGTACAGCAGGTAGCATTATGCCATTTTGTAAAAATACAATGGAGTACCGAAACCAAGGCAAAAAGGTGGATCGCTTTTTTAGATAAGCCAATGTGATATAATGAGGAACCGAGGGTTTGGACGTCTGTCAACTGTACCAGGTCTCCAGTAGTCATTGTCAATACCGTTGCCATGAGTGGTAATAATATTCATGCGATAATTACATCAGGGTGTGACATATGATATATACGAAGGATATAAAAGACAAACAAACTTAATATCATACCTGTTGGTGTATTAGGACTCCAATGCATTAAACAGAGCTCTGCTGCAGCAGTGTTCATAACTCGGCAAAGTTTTTTATCTCACCCTCGGAACCATTTCCTTTGTGTATCTTTCTGAAGAGTGCTTTGTCATAATGCAGGCCAATTATGCTGGCTTGGTGACCAGATAAAAACCATAATGCCATTCACAGGTAGGACGAAAACGTGGGTCAGGCCGGCTCATAATGAGACCTAACCTGTTTCAAGGTTTGTTTGTTATTTACCTTTGGACGCATATCCCTGGTGTGGTGGCCATAATAGGAATGCCACTTCACTTCCATCCCTTATGATCATGGTAGGCTTGGCTTCTGAATGAGACCGCCCTAATCCTGCATTTGACAATTTCAATATCTTATTTTAATTTTTCTTGCAGCACGCTTCTCTTTTTTCTTTGTTGCATTACACATAAGGGTGGTTCCGCACTCCTTAAGAGCAGGGAATGGTGGAAGAAGTCTTATGATCCCAACAGACAGATATAAATTGTTTGCTCATATTCCTCAGTAATGATCAAGAAGGTTTTTAGGGAGATCGACATGATAAAAATTACCAGATCATGGTTCAGGAATAAGATAATGACAGTGAAGACGAAAGCTAATGTCCCTCCTCTTGTCTTCTTATATACACTGACTGTTAAAATAGTAGCGATTTATGATATGCTGGTTTCGGTATATCATTCTTTATGTTCATTGCATAATGTTATTGCTATATCTAAAGGATTCAGGAGAGCATAATCGTTAAACGTCCCAATAGGAGCAGAAAGGTTCTGATGGCATTCTCTCTGAGAGAAGCATGTGAATAGCTTATGTTGCGGAGTAGAATTGACCAAATTCTGTATCTTGGAAAAGGAAATGCACGAGTGCTGCAAAGAAACAGCAAAGCACATAGAGTGCTGTTCCTTTTCACAAAGGAACAACAGAAACCCACACGCGCTGTTCCTTTTCGCAAAGGGACAGCAAAACAAAAGTGCTATTCCTTTTCGCAAAGGAACAGCAAAAATTTCAAAACAAAAAGTGTTGTCCCTTTTCGCAAAGGAACAGCCAAAATCCACACGCAAAAGATCAGCAAACGAAAAGTGTTGTTCCTTTTCGCAAAGGAACAGCAAAGCAAAAGTGCTGTTCCTTTTCGCAAAGGGACAGCAAAATAAAAGTGCTATTCCTTTTCGCAAAGGAACAGCAAAAATTTCAAAACAAAAAGTGCTGTCCCTTTTCGCAAAGGAACAGCGAAAATTCCAAAAGTGTTGTTCCTTTTGAAAAGGAATAGCAGAATCACACGAATGTTGTTCCTTTTGAAAAGGAACAGCAAAATCAACAAGTGTTGTGCGAAATAAAGTAAAAATACTGCAATCAAAGATAAAAACATATGTACAGAATGTTATGTACAAATTATGAAAAACGAGTTGCTTAAGTTGCAGGTGAGGAAGATTTCGCTTCCTCTCCTAAGATCTCCAAATCGGGATCTTGTTGTAGTTGTTGACGAAAGGATTCCTGAGTAAGAGGTCTTCGATAGAGACGAACTCGGTGGCCATTTACTTTGAACGTATGTCCAGAACCTTCAATTGTGATCAGAGTGAGAGTCCCATTATCGTGCACCTTCTGGATCTTATATGGTCCTAACCAGTGAGTCTGGAGCTTCCCTGGGAAATCCTGGAACCGAGAATCGTATAACAGAGCCCAATCGCCCTCATGGAAGACTTTTTTCTTTATAAGTGCATCATGCCACTTAGCTCGCTGTTGTTGGATTAATGCTGTGTTTTGCAATGCAGAGAGCCTAATCTCATCCAATTCGTTGATTTGTCGTAATCGATTGATCTGTGCCTCATTCAGGTCTAAGTCGACCTCTTGTGCACTTTGCAGTGTTTGGATCTCAAATTCGATAGGAAAGATTGGTTGTTTCCCAAACACCAATTGGTAAGGTGAATAGCCTGTCGTACTTCTCCATGTAGTTCTATATGCCCACAGTGCTTCAGGTAGCCGAGCAGCCCAATCACGCCTATGTGATGCGATGGTCTTTGTTAAGATTGATTCAATTATCTTGTTACTGTTTTCTACTTGTCCATTCGCCTGCGGATGGTAGGGAGTGGTGATCTTATGTTGGATATGATAGTTGTTAAGTGTTGCAGCTAGTTTATTTCCAACAAATTGTGGTCCACCATCCGTAATTATTTCTCTCGGCAGTCCATAACGAACAAACAAATGGAATAAAAATTGTATTACCGAATCTTCTGTAGCCCTGGCTAATGATTCAGCTTCAACCCATTTAGTAACATAGTCTGTTGCTACCAGGATATATGTCCTCTGGTTTGATGTTGGATTAATGGGGCCGACGAAATCGAGAGCCCATCGTTCAAATGGCTCAATAACCACTTGT
>APFE030390197.1:49452-132584 GCA_000404065.3 Pinus taeda
TCAGGCAGAGGTAATGAGGCATAGGGGGATCTTTGTAAGTTGTATTGGAAGCGTTCCACATATTCTTCTAAGGTTTCATTTGGTTTGGCCGTCATTTGGAAAATCTCATCCTTCAATTCCCTTGACCTACAGTAATCCTGGTATTTTTTTAGAAAGGCTTCTTTCATCTCTTCCCAGTTGTTTATGACTCCACCACCTAAACCCATGAACCATCTCAGAGCTGCCCCTTTCAAAGTAGAGGGGAACAGTTTGAGTTTTTGGGGTTCAGTGGTGTAATCGTACCCCCTGCATAACACATCATACTCGAATAAGAATGCATCAGGGTCCTCTGATGTGAGCCCATGGAATGTTGGGATGTGTTGGAGCGGAATTGCCTTCATCGGTGCATTCACAGTAAAGTCTACTATAGGATATTGTAAAGTAGTGGTTTGGGTATTTGGTTGATTCTGCGCCATGGGATCAAATACGTTCCAATATCCTTCCGGGATTTCTAGGAGGGTGTTCCTAGGTTGGGGAGGAACGGACTTGGCAGGGGTTGGTTTAACGATGCTTCCCTTATCTGGAATTTCTACAACTGGAATTTCTGTTTGAGGGAATGGAGTGCCTTCAATATTAATTCTAGCTGCGCTTTCCTTGTCTGGACTGTTTAACAGTTGGATTATCCTAGAAGGAGACCTTGGTTCCTTTATTTCCCCCGTTTCCCCTTCTCCTTCACAAAGGTTACTTAAGTTCCCTTCCTGCAGCCGTTCTGTCACAGAATTTTCAATTTCTTGATAGTCCTGTTCATTAGTCTGGCTGTGGATCTCAGCAAAGGCTCCAGATGGTGATGTTGTAGCCTAAAGGGAACTGGTAGGCTGCTTAGAATTATCCCTTTTAAAGCCTACCGACGGCTGAGATTCAGTTTTTTTGTAGATTTCGTCTATAAAAGTTGTTCTACCAAGGGTCACCGGTCCTTTGGCTTTAACTGGGAGTTTGATATTCTTTTCTATCTCTTTCTTCTTAGTCATACACTCTAGGAAGACTACCAAATCCTATCAACCAGCAATTCTACTGAGAGGGTGGACGGTGGAGCAGGGCTTTTACATGCTCCGTACGCAGGTTCTTACCTTCCGTTTTTAAAATCCAACTCCCTCCTAGCAGATTTGCGCACTACTCTATAAAGGACAAATGGCTATTACCCGTTCCACGGCAACGGCGCCAAAATGTAGAGCGATAACTAGGGTCTCTCACACCACCAATTATTCCACATTATTAAGTCAATCCGGGATCTTTTTGTTCTTTCAAGGAGTAACTCAATCCGAGGCTGTTTTGCCCAAGTAATGCTCGGTAGTATAGCGCTCTAATGATTTGAAAGGAAAACGGGCACTAAACTATAACTAAACGAACTCAAAAAATAAAATCACACAAATCAATTGATCAGTCAAGGGTACGGAACCAATAACCCTTCCCTTTAGAAACTGATAAAGAAGGAAACCAAAGCATGGACTTATAGATCTGGGAGTCAGGCAGCGTCTTGCTGGGCTCACTACAGTCTTAGGCCTACTATCACGCGAAAGAAACAAAGACGGATAAGCGAAAGTAAATGGAGCAGCAGTCATAAAATGGAACAGCAGTAATCAAATGGAACAGCATTAGTAAATGGAACAGCAAACAGGAAACGTCAATCAAACGGAACAGCAAACTCAAATGGGACAGTAAGCGCAAATGGATGTACACGTTCTAAACTATTACAACAATCCGAGAGTAATGTATGATGTGACTATATTTCTGAGCAAAGTGATATTGTCTTCAAGTCTCGCAAACACTTGTTTTATATGAATCCAATGATGATACCAGTCATACTAATACCTTTTTATAGAAATGGATGCAATTCGAATAGATTCACTTTATGTAACACAGAGACGTGAGTTAGGAAACTTATTCAGATTCAGAGCTAGCTAGAAGCATAGTCTATCATATAAATTATACATAGATTGCTGAAACAAAAAAATAATCAAAACCACACAATCCGTATGATACAACAGCGAGTGGCGTCGGAGCTGGGCCTGGCTTACCACTAGGTACACGCTTGAAGCTACTTCAGATGCAGAAACGAGTGACACAGTACCTTTATATTGCTAATTCATTACAAAGGTACCACTCACTGTCAGCAAACTTAATGCTCCACAGCTTGTTCTGATCCTTCGTAATTACAATAAATTCATCCCCCACGCTCAATGGCGTGTATCTAGTATAACAGAAAATGATGATGGAGATATCCAGATAAAGATAAGCTAAACACGATCCCTCAGGATCATAGATCCTGAGGGATTCGCTATAGTTCAGTTCTTTTCGTTCCTTTTTGCGTTCTCCGTCTTGTGTCCCACGTTCTTCCTGGATCATTCGGCTCTATTTTACTTTGATCGCGTTCGCATCGGTTCCCTAGCGATGGCGAGCACACAGTTGCTTTCCTTCGCTTTCTTGTTTCTGCTCGTGTCCCCTGTCCGATGTCCTCGGCCATAGAAAACATCGATTATTGGTGCATTGAGACTTCGTTTGTCCATTTTCCACATTTATCAAAACCCTTTTATTCTGACTTATAATGCAGAAAAGGTTAGGAAATTTATTAGAAAACCACTAGATTATTATTCAAAAAGCATACCTTCCAAGCGCTCCACAAATGGGTGATGACCTAGATGCCCTAGGATTATACACCATCCAAGAACTCAAGAAACCAAGTGAAGGAAATGCAAATAAACCAATCATGCAAACCAAGCTAAAAGAGCTTTCTAGCCAGGGAGAACAAAGTCACAACAAGCTAAGAAACAGAAATTAGAAGGGCAAGACACACTAGCTATCATCTACGGTAAACCCTAACCTTCACCTATAGGAATCGGCGGGACTGCCTAGTTGACAACACGTACCAAAAGGGGGTTGAAATGACTATTTTGATAAATTCACACTAATCGGTGCGACTGTCAGAAAAACAAATGCACTAACCAAGGATTCAAGGAAAAAATTAAAGAATTTCAAAGGTTAAGACCAAACTAGCAACTGTAAATTTCAAGCTCATAGCAGTAAACCAAGAAAAGCAGAGAACACTAAAGGGAAGTGATTATACTAGAAAATTTCACACAAAACCATAAAATGAAAATCAATCAAACAAAAGGATTGGCTCCCCAGTGGAGTCACCAATTTGTGGTGCAGGTAAATTCTCAATGCAGACACAAACAATTCCTCTAGCCCGAGAGAGTGGGTCTAGCCACAAACAAACAATCTATGGAAAATATCCTTAAGCTAGAATCAATTAAGAGGGTGTACCTCTTATAAAGCTATTATGCTTGGTGATGATCCTGCTTCCTCACTCTAGCTATCTTCCGTTTCCTTCCTTTGAATACTTGAAACAAGCAAACTACAACAACAATAAACATGATAACATGCAATATCGTATTCAACCTACTTTATATTTCAAGGAACATTAAGCCATTAATATGTAAAATGACACTTCATGTAGGAAATCAATCGATAATTGCATTAATATAAATCATAAAGAGATTACAATCAGTCCCTTAACGTTGTTGATCTCCTCTGACGTATCTGGGCTCCCACACTTCTGCTAACACTTCATGGATAGCCCCAACAAATGGAAGTTTAAGGCGTCTTTTCCCCTGGTCTCAAACCAAACCAAAATCACATTATTCTCCCTCAAACAAACACTAGAAAGCTATAAGTTATAAATGACTTGCTATTTATTCACACTTGCTCCAAAACTCTAACTAGCTTTTGCTTGGGAAAAATATAGGCTTATATAGCTTGGATTGATGGGAGATGGCTCTTCTCGTCATGGGAAAAGGTCTTATCTCTTGAGGTTGTTGCATCCTAATAAGGGAAAGGAGCCCAAACTAGTTTCCTTATCCCTATCCAGCCCAACCATCTACCAGACTTTCATTATGAAGCTTCTACACATGGAAGCTTCAGCTCCTTATTTAAAAAACCTTCAAAAAGAGGATTGGCATGACTGAAAAGGGGTTTAGTAGATCCGTTCGTCTTGATGATTTGTTTTAACCTCTGTAAATCGATGCAAGGAGAAAACTAGTCAATAGCATCGGTCTTGTAAACTGGGATAAAAGGAAGATTCTTGGGAAATGATGCAAAGGGGAATTATTCTGCTCATGAAGAGGGACATACTGGGAGTTTCTTCATGATGGGAAAGCATGTTGGGTTCACTCTAGAGGTCCTCCAGGATCGTATATAGGGAGTACAAGGACAGTGACAAAATGTTGTGTAATAGTGCCCTCCTAGATTTGTCTTTGGCTGTATAACTAAAAATTCTACTAGATATTCCCAAGAGTCTAAAGAAACTATGATATCTTCAAGTACACCTTTCGATACTACTTTAGATCTATCAGCTAGTTCTAAAGTTGTAGTGGTTGGTCAATTGTTATCCAAATTGAGATTTTTCATTGTTTTTATCATCATCAGATTAATAGAAGCTCCTAAGTCCATTAAATTTTTAGAAACGTAAAAATTGTTGATGGAAATTGTCACCATTGGAATTCCAAGATCAACATATTTTTCAATTCTACTACTTGTTGACATGAGATAAGCGAGCTTCCCAATCACATGGATTGTTGGCGGATATTTTTTTTCTTTTTCCATTTTTCTTTATGCATAATTCCTTAAGTCATTTTTTATTGATTGGAATGTATTTTATAGCTTGCAATAATGGAATTTTCACATAAGAATTTTTCAATTCATCCAAGATATCAAATTCAGGAAGAGTCATTATTTATTTACATTTTTGAATTTGATTATCTTTTATTATGTCCTCAATTTTGGATTTTTCAGGACTCCCCTTTTCTTCTATTTTTTCTTTTATGATGATGGGAGAGTATTTTTGTAGAATTTTTCCAGACCTTAAATGAACATCTTAAACAGGAAGGATTGAATATGTAGGAAATGAAATTCCTTCCTCCACATTATATATTCATTTATTACTCAGATTTGCCACTAGTTGGGCTCGTAATTAAGTTGGTTTGGGTAGTGGTTGATTATATGGTAGCTAAAGCTACTAAGGTTGGGTTAATTTTGGTGTAGGTAATGATGGATTTGTTTGTTGAGGTTGCTGGAATTGTTGGTATGGAAAAACATTGTTGAGGCAATGACTAATATGGTTGTTGATGATAGGACTGATGTGGTTGAGGATAATATTGTTGAGGAGGTTGAGTTCCATAAGCATACCCTCACCAACCTTCACAAGGTTGATTTTTAATTTGCTGAGGAGGCCAAGCCTACCAAGGCATAGGAAAATTCCATAAATTTTGAATACCATATTGATAGTTTTGAGGAAATTGTTGAGTAAATCGTTGAGGAGGATTTTTAGACATTCCTATAAATCAAGGTTGCCAAGGCATTCTTGGTGCTACATAATAAATAAATTCCATCCCTTGGCTCTCTTCCATTTTATTTTCCTATCCTTCAACTTTGGACAATCATCTGTTGCATGATTTTCAGTGCAAATTCCACAGACATGAATATTGTCTAAAGGAAATTCTCTCAATAGATGTTTCTTTCTACATTTAGGATAAAAAATTGATAATACTTATCTTTTTCTTCTTGTTTCTTTATTGTTTTTCATATATCAATTTGTGTTCCTAATGTACTTAAGAGATCAGTTTTGAAGTCTTCAAACAAGTTTCCTAATTTAGCTCTCGTTATACTTCTTGTTACAGATTTGGTAGTTTTAGAATTTACATCTCTTTTTCCAGTTTTAGCTCTTCCTCTTGAATATTTTTGACATAACTTTGTACTTTCATTGAATGGTAAATATGAAATATCTCCTTTTCCCATCAAATTAAGAATATCAAGATACTCATCTTGTATGCATTTTAAAAAGATTGTTCAAATAGTATCAAGATTTAAAGAATATTGTTTATATTTTTGTAAGTTATAGAGAAATATTTCTAAATATTCCTCTAAACTTTCATCTTCTTGTTGAGTCATTCTAAAAATGTCATATTTTAAATCTCTAGGCCTACCGTATGCTTGATATTTATTAAGAAATGTTTTCGTCATCTCTTCCCAACTGGTAATAGTATGTTCACCTAATCCCATGAACCACTTTAATGCAGATGCTTTAAGAGTAGTAGGAAAAAGACGAAGCTTATGTCTGTCATTAGTATAACCATAAGTATGACATAGAATATCAAATTCAAAAGTAGCTTCTTGGTCATTGTCTCTTCCATCCTCTCTTCTTTTATTTTCATTTTATCTTTTTCTCTCTTCTTCTCTTTTACTTTCCCATTCTCTTTGTTGTCTCTCATATTCTAGTCATTGTTCTGGAGTTAGTCTAGGAATATTGGATCCTTGTCCTTCTTCTCTCATTTCTTTTTCAGTTGTTTCAAATGTTTCAATAAAAAATTGAGTTTGTACTTCTTCAACTTCCTCTAATTTCTCAAGGACAGGTTGAACTATTGATTTTCTTGTTTCTCTATGTTTTCCTATAGAAGATGTTTTTGCTTGTGTTTGTTTTCTCTTTACTTCATAAGCCAACAAAGTTTTTCTTTCAACAATAGCTAACCTTTTCCGTGGACATTGTTTTCCCTCTAACTCTTTCAAAGTTGGATTTCTGGGAATTGGTGTAGTTAGTTCGAATGTAGATGGTTCCACTCCCATCAATGGTTTAGTTGTTGGGGGACCTTGTTTTATATATCCACCCTTTTCGTCTCTTTCTCTAGGAATAAATAACCATAATGAAAAATCCTAAAATGTTTTTTTCTTTTATATTTGCTTGATGTTTTGTATGTTTTTATGTTTTCTAAATGACCTACCTAATTAGTTATATCTGATTGTGCTTCCCCGACAACATCGCCAAAAATGTCAGTTCAATTTACTTGGTAAATTAAAACATGTATTTTATAGCAATATGGGCTTGTAAGCTTGGAAGCAAATCCAAAATATATATGGATATTGGATTAAATTGGCTTAGGAAGGCGTTGCTTAGATTTTAAAGGAAATTCATATTAGAAATATAAATTACTGATTGTAAAGTCATTAAAATTCTGACCTAAATGTGCAATGATTCTATGTGGAGCATAGCTAACAAGGAAGAGGCTCTAATTTAGAGGTATTGGATGTCCTTTTTCAACATTCCTATTCAAACAAAACCAATTCCACCATAAATCATACCACAATTAAATTAAGAATGAAGTAAAGATTAAATGCATAAACACAATTTCCAATCTGATTCTTAGCTCACAAGGAAGAGGATCTAACTTAGATGCTTGGGTTGCCCTTATTTACTTAAACCAATTACTGTAAATAAATCACTTCAAAAATATAAATTGCTTTTACATACAATCAATTGACTCGGAAAATATTCACAAGAAATTGTGAAGGAAATATTTAGCAATCTAAGATATTAACAATTATGCACAACAATTACAATGCAGTGAACTTAGCTTAGAATGGGGTCCCTCCACCTTTGCTTGGTACACTTGAAGACTATCAGTGATAGTAGATCAGCAATCACAACAAGAAATAGAAGGCAAGTTCTTCAGATTATATTCAGAAATAGAGAAGTCACAATAATATGTTTTTTAGTTGCTTAGTTGTTATGCTTAAATAGGCTGAGAATGTAACTAAATCAGCTAAAATGATTGTAACAACTAAAACGAGTCTTATTCGACCTAATATGGTGGAACTCATCCCTTTTTTTGCACAAAATATGGGAATATTCCACAAAATCACAAAGCTGCTCCTAAATTAGGGGATTTTCTGGGTGACTAGTCAAGTTTGACCAACTTTGACCGAGCATGTTCTTACTCATTTGGAGTGTGAAATAAGAGTCTATCCATCCTTTGTTCTTTTTCATCTCAAATATTGCTTAAGTTTGTGTCTAGGTGTCATGCACATATGAATTCAATGGAGCTATTGTGGGAAATTATGTTTCTACCAAAAATAATTTTTAATACCCAAATTTTACTAAAAATTCTAAAAATTAAAGGACATAATTATTTTACCTTAATTTGGAAAAAGAGGCAAAAATAGGAAAAATATGATCATGATATGGTGTGAAGGGATGATACAAAGATGGAATATGCATGGTGAAATAGGGTCAAAATTATGTACAAACACTCACTAAGGGTGGCCAACCATCTATATTTCCTAGGATTTAGATTTGATTGGTCAAATAGGTACCTCAGCCCACTGTGATATCTCATCAACACAAAGATCCTACCAAGAATATAGTGCCTCCACACCTTCAATGCATGAATGATCACTGCCAACTCAAGGTCATGACTCACATAATTCTTCTTATGCTCCTTCAGTTTCCTAGATTCATAACACACCACCTATCCCTCCTGCATCAGAACTCCACCAAGTCCTGTATTGCAAAAATCCATGCACACCACAAACTCTTTATATGGATCTGCAATCTTGAGAATTGGAGTATTTCTAGACAACTACTTCAACTGCTCAAAACTTGCTGCAAGATCCTCTATCCATTCAAAATTATTTCCTTTCCTCTACAAGGATGTAATAGGATATGTGATTTGTGAGAAGTTCTTAATGAACCTCCTATACTAACTTTCTAGCCCCATGAATAATCTCACCTTATCAACATTCTTATGAGCTACCCACTCCATGATAGCCCTTATATTTTCCGAGTCCACTATTATGCCTTTGTTGGAAACGAGATATATCAAATCATGTACCTATGTCTAAAAGAAGTTGTATTTTCTAAGCTTGGCATACAACTAATGTTCTCTTAGAAATCTGAATACTGTTGCTAAGTGTTCGACATGCCCTTCCTCATTCTTAGAATATATCAGTATGTCATTAATGAATACAATGAAAAAAATTTCATGATAAGGAGCAACACACTATTCATCAAACACATAAAATTAGCTAGAGAATTAGTCAAACCAAAAGGAGCCACAACAAATTCATAATTCCCATACTTGGTCAAGAAAGAATTCTTGTAGATGTACTCTTCTTTGATGCGTACCTGATGGTATCTTGATCTCAAATCAATGTTTGAGAACACCATTGCTCCCCTAAAATAGTTAAACAAATCATAAATCCTCGATAATGAACACTTTATCTTGATGGTTACCTTATTCAACTACCTATAATTGATGCATAACCTAAGAGTACCATCCTTCTTCTTCATGAACAACACTGGTGCACGCCAAGGCAATACACTTGGCCTAATGTATCCCTTGTCAAGCATTTCCTTCAACTGTAACCTCAATTCCACTAGCTCTGGAGTGCTCATCCTGTAACGTGCCTTTGATGTTGGTGTCACCCCTAGTACCAAATCAATAGAAAAGTCCACTTCCTTATGAGGAGGAAACTCTAAAGTCTCTGTTGGAAACACATCCTAAAATTGTTGCAATACATGGTACCTCTTGAATATTTATACACCCTCAACATCATTACCCTTGTCACTGGAGATATGAACTGCAAACAATGCAAGCCCCTCCTTATGACTATGCCATGAACACATGTGATATGTCATAGGTTCATTGATTTAAGCCCCCATGATCAAAATAGAAACAACTTGACCAAAAATATTACCTCCATCTTAATAATGGATGCCTAATGATCTACTTTCTTGTTGTCCACAACTGCACAAATCTAAGGAATGTTATGACCAACATCCCCAACAATTTGTGCCTCATAAGCAGTATAGAACGGAGGAATGCCACCCTAATACAATGTATAATCCTTCTTGCAATGATGTTTGCCATAAATTTAGTACTGCAATGGTCCCATATCATCACCTCTATTCTGTTGTTGTCTAGGATGCAACCCATGTCCCTTCTTAATTGCATTGAACTTCTTGGAAGAAGAAACATTTTCTTTCTCACCTACATTCTGAGGTCTTCCCCGCTTCCATGGCCACTTCTCTTTAAATTTCTCATTTCCCTTCAAATCATGCTTAGGCTCAGTTTTAACTACTCAGTTTCCTAATAGCTTCCTCCAACAACTTGTTGATGGTCGAAATTGACCTCAGTAACATGTGAGATAGACCACTTAGTCAGAGCCCCAATTAATCATATGTTTGATGTAGTGGTTATGACTAGTTCAATTGCGTCCAGTTACCCTCTCTCTCTGCTTGCTGGCTTATAATATATGTATTATTTAACAATAGAAAGAGAGAAATAAGATCTTCCCTCTTTCTATGCACATGCAAGAAATCAAATCCTTAAGCTGACTCTATGGCTCAACTAGGCCGCGACTAAGTTTTTCCCATATGTGAGGGGACTTCGAGAATGCAAAATAAAATCTGAATGCAAATTTTTTTTTTCTAATGCAAGAGTCAGACCTTCTATTCATTAATTACAAAATAAAGTATAGAGAGTAGTACAAAATTCTCAGACTCTGAGAAAAAAGGAAAACTACAAAATAGCTTTACACTATCCCAATCTAAACAAATAACGAACCTCCAAAGTAGGAAAGAAGAAAAAGGAGTAGGGCCGAGAATAACCCCTAAAAAAGCATCAGACGGCCCAAACCACATCGGTGGATCACAGACTGCGGAGACCGAAGGGCAAGGCCATTACAAGAAGCAATATGCGATAGCGATCAGATCACATCGTAATATTGCATCGATGGAAACCAAGGGTTGGAGCCTTTACACCTTCATATGTGTGATGCAATGATGCGGACCCAAACCCCATCGGCGGATCGCAAAAATGGGAGACCAAAGGGCAAGGCCTTTACATTTAGCAATATGCGAATGCAATCATATCGCATCGCAATATCGTATCGGCGGAAACCAAGGGCCAGAGGCTTTACACCTTCATATGTGCGATGCGATGAAGCAGACCCAATGGTATTCAAAATATTATTTGATAATATTTGAGGCTCATCCTCTAAAAAACATGACCGTGGGGCATGACCACATAATCATACGGTTATAGACCCATGCCGCAGGAGAAACCCGCCTGCCAAAAGCTGATTAATCCGCACTGTTGAAACACCTAAAAGATATTTGACAGAGGAGCTGGATATCTCACCAACCAACTTACATGGAAGTTAGCGTGCGATAACGGTGGTAAACCTCCCGAATCCAACTCCACATGGCACCACCTAAGTGGGATCGCTTCCAAAAAGCAGAAACCACTTACCACTTGAGTGAGCCATGATCAACGAAAACCACCCAGGTTGCGGAAAGAAAGATCGAGAAAAAGAAACATTGGTTTCACGGTTAATAGGAATCCTCTACTCCCCGACGAATACCGTGACGACCCTTCAAGATCCAAAGCGTTAAGAAAACTGCTCCTCCCTATCGACGTCCCTTGAAGCAACATTTATCCTTGTCAAGACAACTGTAATCCCCATGCATCCCTTGAACTGGGAAACCCCGGTTATCTTGTCTGAACCAGAATAAAAAAACCCCATTGTGAGCATGCCTTTGAGCCGACCCCTACTAGTTGACCATACCTGTCTCCATTGCTCTCTGAAGGAACATTTTATTGTCTTCAATGGCTTGGTTTTGACAGTCTGTATTTAGCCTGTTGTTAGGGAAATCGCACCAATTCATCACTGCCCTATTGTCTGTGTAGACAACTCCTTGATTAGCTAGCAAATCTATGAGCTTGTCGACCTTTCTTCTCACATGTGCAAATCTGACTGTTCTCAGGCTCTATAGATGATTATGAATCCGTTGGAAGAATTGAATAAGCCTCTAATTTGAAGAGGCCTTTTCTGGTTTTTTCCCCAACTTATTCTTCTGACAGATTTGATGACGATTTCAGAGTCCTCTTCAATGATTGTGTTTTGCTGATTTTCCTGAACCAGGAACTCAAGACTTTGCTCCATGGCCATTAACTCTGCCATGTTGTTGGTAGTTTTTCCTAAGTTGCCATAAAAGATGAAATGAATATCTCCCTTGTCGTCTCTTAACACCCGTCCATGGCATGCCTTGCCCAGATTACCTTTGGAGGCCCCATCGATGTTGAATGTGAGAAAGCCCTTAGGGGGAGGATGCTAGAAGTCAAGTTCCGAGTCCCCCACTGACCCATTCCTAAAAAAGCCTTGAGGAACCAGTCCCTGCAAATCTAGTCGGCAAAGAATCCTCCAGTTTGTAGACGAACGAGGGTTCAAGGGAAGATTTTTGATGTTGATACTAACCGTTTCCTTAATCTGTTTTAGGATTCTATCAAAGATGTTCTAGGAAGAATCCTTAACATTCTTGAATATCCTGTTGTTCCTTTCTTTCCAAACATTCCAGATTATGAAACTTGGAGTAAGAGCCCAAGCATAACCAATAACTTCATTATTCGAAAAGTTCTTTCTCCATTTAGTTAGGGTGTTGAAAAGGCTTCCCATATCTCTGTCAAATTGTTGGAAGATGACTACAAAAGAATCCCATAATCCGGAGGTGAAAGAGAAATTGTTGAGAAGATGCTCGATGGTCTCCTCTTGGGCCTCACAGAGCTAGCATCTAGAAGGCCCTAGGAATCCCCTTTTCCTAATATTATCCCATGTCAGGATTTTCCTTTCAAGAACCAGCCACAAAAAGAGTTTAATTTTCATCCAGCCCAAATGTTTCCAAAGGTTTTGCCATAGCCTATTAGGAGCATGGGGATTGAGCTCAATGAGAATGAGTTTAGCCTCTTTAAGATTGAAGCTCCCTTCATTGTTGATGCCCGATCTTAGTTGTTCATGCCCCGTAGAAACCAAAATTTCCCTTTGCTTCAACATTTTTATCAGTGTTTCAGCTTTGACTAAAAGATGTATGTCTTCTCGGAGGTCTAAATTTCGCCAATTTCTCCACTTCCCTGCACTGTTGGTTTGATCCCAAAAATCCCTAACTTGGGTGAGCTCCTTAGCCTCAGTCTCTGCTTTGAGGTCCTTCAAGTCCTCCTGTAAGAGAATAGGTTCTTGTTGCCATCTATCCTCCCAAAATAAGGCAAAGTCTCCCTCTCTAATTTCCCAGAAGCTATGGTCTTGAATCAATCTTCTGTTATCCCAAGCTTTGTTCCAAATATGAGAACCTCTTATATTCCCATCCATCCATATGCGTTCATTAACAGTCCAAGTACTTGCATATTTTTCTTTCCAAGTAATGGCCCATTGTGCTTCTGGTTCCTTTATCCATCTCCACCAAAGTTTAGCCCCTAGAACCTTACAAAGAATCTCAAGATCATCTAATCCAAGACCCCCGTGGTTTTTGGGTATGAAAATTTTGTCCCAGGTAACTAAGGCCCATTTCTTCTTATATTCCCCCTTGCGCCAAAGGAAGTCTCTTTGTATGTTTCTCATTTGACTGAGGATACCTTTGGGAGCAGGGATGGCCGAAAACATAAAGAGTGGAATTGATTGAAGCACAACCTTTGTGAGGACCAATATACCAGCTAAATTTAAAGATCTTATAGTCCATTTCTTGGTTTTTTCATGCAACTTACTGATAATCGGTTCCCAAATACGTTTGTGGAGTGGTTTAGCAGTTAAAGGCACCCCTAGATATTTTGAGGGGAGAGAGTCTCTTTGGAAACCCAGAATTATGGAAATGTTCCTCTGAATAGCAATATGAGTATTAAAAAAAAAGATCTTAGATTTGGAAAGATTAACTTCCAAGCCAGAGGCCTTGGCAAAGTCCTTAAGGATATGTTTGTAGGCAAGAGCTTCTTTGACAGTCAGTATTCCTTGCAGCATGGTGTCATTGACAAATTATTGATGGGTTAAGGCTTGACCATTGTCAGAGATTTGTATACCCCTAACCTTACCAGCATCATTAGCATCCTTTATGGCTCTGCCTAGACCTTCCATCATTGGAATGAAGAGAAAGGGAGAAAGGAGATCACCCTGCCTGAGGCCTCTGGATGGGGTAAAAGTCTCTAAGGGAGAGCCATTGACAAGAATTGAAAAACTAGAAGAAGTGATCAAAGCCAGGATCCATCTTACCCAATTGTGATCAAACCCAAAAGCTATAAGAACGTTCCTAATATAGTTCCAATTCAGTTTATCATAAGCTTTGGCTATATCAAGTTGCATGATCATACCAGCTTTTTTCTTACTATTCAGCATGTGTCTGGATTATATTATTAAGAATTTGTCTTCCTTCCACATATCCTAATTATTCCCCCGAAATTAATGCAGGTAAGAGGGGTTTGAGCCTATTTGCTACCACCTTTGATATTATTTTGTAAACCACATTGCATAGAGCTATCAGCCTGAATCTATCTGGGATTTGAGCCTGCTCCTATTTAGGGATCAGGGATATGAAAGAGGAATTCAGATCTTTCAAAATGGTTCTATGCTTCCTGGAGTCTTACACTACCTGCAGAATATCCTGTTTGATGATATTCCAGCAAGCTTTAAAGAAATCGACATTGAAACCATCTAGGCCTGACGCCTTACCATTCTACATTTCTTTGAGAACCCCACTAACCTCCTCTTTTGTCACAGTGCTATAAAGGTTAACATTTTCCTCTCTAGAGACTATCTTGGGAATGTTCTTGGTGATTTTCTGGATATAGAGTTCCCTGTCATAACAGGTTTCCTGAGCTATGTTTCTAAAGTGCTAGAGTAACATTGCCTTTATTTCTTCATGAGAATTGAGATTGTTTCCTTTTTCATCCTTAATAGAGCAATTCTATTATGTGCTCGATTAGCCAAGGTGGATTTGTGAAAAAATATAGTATTGCATTCACCTTCTTTTACCCATTGGATTCTAGATTTTTGTTTCCAGAAAATTTCCTCTTGACTACATAAATTCTCCCATTGTTGCTGATATCTAGTGGCTTGATCCTGTCGAACTTTGTCATGGCCTTTTTTAATAAGGCCTTGGTTAAGTTCTTGGAGTTTAATTTCAATCATCTTTTTCTCCTCAAAGATATTGTTGAATTTAGTCTTGTTCTAGTCCTTGAGCTGTAACTTGATATGTTTTAATCTTTTCTGAAGGATAAATATTTTGGAACCCTGAATATTTAAACCCTCTTGGTTACATTGCTGATGAAATCTGGGTGGGAGAGCTAGATATTTTCAAATCTAAAAGGTCTGTTCCCAGGTTTACCAATGCCCTGCACCTCCATTTGTATCGGCTAGTGATCAGAACCCCCAAAGGGTAGCACTCCAGCTACCATTTCCTTTTCATTGAGCATAAGATCTTCTGAGATTATGAATCTGTCTAACTTGGAGGCTACTTGAGACTCTCCTCATATTTTGTTGTTCCATGTGAAGATGCCATTGTGCATTTCAATGTCCATCAACTTCATTTCATCAATAAAGGTTTGGAAAGCTACAAAGTCTCTGCCTAGAACTCTGGTTCCCCCTTTTTTTCTGTGAGTGACTTAATCATGTTGAAATCACCCCCTAAGATCCAGGGTATTCCTACATGTATGTTTCTAAGAGTCTCCAAAGAATTAAGAAGCCTTAGTTTAGCCTCCATTCTCTGCGGGCCATAGACATTTGTAACCAGATAGGTTTCCTTAACTCCTACTAGTTGAAAAACTGCAGATAAATAATCTCGTGATGCCTCCACATCTATTAAGTCCATCTTTTGTGGATTCCACAGAGTGAGAATACCTCCTATTGTATTCTCTACCTTGACTTCCATAAACTCAAATTTATTGAGCCATTTACTATGCATATCTCTTATCTTCTGAATGGAACACTTGGTCTCCTGTATGAAAATCACATCCGGAGATGCTTGTTTCATTCTATTACCCAGTAACCTTTGTTTTCTTCTACTACCTAGACCTTTGATATTCTAAGAAGTGAACTTCATAATTAAAGTTAGTAAAGGAGTAATTGGATAGATCTTTCATATTACCTGAGTTTATCATTAGATTTCCACATTCCATCAATAGCTCATTCTGCTTTTTTCTACCCCTCTTCTTTCCTAGGATTCTAGGTGCTAGTCCTACCAAATTTTTCATCGTCTTCACTCCTTCATTCCCTTGTATTTATGTGTGATTGAGTCTATCCAATCCTTTAGTTTGGGTCCTCCATAAAAACAGTTTTTGAACCCTGTTGAATTCCTCTATAGGTAATGAGTCTAGCCCTTCTTTGGTTGCTTGATCCAAAAAACTCTCTAAATCTAGGTTTTCTTTCTCAAGGATTTCCTGGAGATCTTGGTTCTCCATATCTATCTCACTTTGGGTCATGTCAGGATCCATCGCCTGTTCAGCATTGCTCATCATATTTTCTTTCATATTGTTATTCTCTTGTATTTGCTCCTTTTCTTTTTATTTCTCCTCCTCTATTGTGTTACTCGCTTCTGCTTTATCAGTATTTGTAGGATCTGTGTCCGCTTCGAGGGTTTGGAGCCTGTTCTGGTTAACATGCTACTCTTTGGCTTTTCTTTTCCTTAGTCCTCTTTTGCTCCCTTTTCCTCTGTGTACCACCTTGAAGAAGCTTTCTGGATCCTTCATTATATTAGCTTTACTCTTCTCCTCTATCTTATTGAGGGGGCAGTCTCTGACCAGATGTCCATGCTCATGACATTTACGACATCTAAAAGGAATGTGTTCGTAATCTATTGTTTGTGTCCATTTCGCATCAAACATTTCCAGAATAACCTCATCCGGCAGCGCTCCAGAGAGATCCATCTCCACACATATTCTAGCGAAGGAGGTATACTTTCTCCTTCTAGTGGCCTCAGAAACTTCGACAAAACACCCTAACTTGTTTCCTATGGCTGCTAGAGATTCTGTTTGCCAGTAATCAAGGGGTAAAGAGTAGAGTCTTACCCAAACTAGGACTGAGGTAAAAGTTTCACATTCCAGAACAAAGTTCATGATCCAGGACCTCATATAGAGGCCTGCAGCAGTAAAGAAGTAAGGGCCTCCTTCAAACACTTTGTCTTTGTCTTCAATATTATAAAAAACTACAGTGAAAAAACCCTTGGATCCAAGATGAAGGTCAATGCTGCCTTTTGGTTTCTAGTGGTATTTAATCCACATTTGTAAAGCCTTTTCAGTGGGCCACAACCCCATGAATTTACAAATGATTGCATATGTTTGCATATGATCCCTGTGCGCCTGCATCGCTGGGTCATTTAAAATTATTCTAGGAATTACTGTCGCTTTTGGTTTGCATGGCCCCATGTTTTCTTTGTCTTTAATGCTTTGCTCCTTGATATCCTCCATATTCTCCAATGCTTCATTATGCTCCCTTGCTTTGGTTTCTTCTTGCTCTTCTTTGTTGCTTCTTTCTTTTCCTTTTGAAGACTCTCTGTCATTTTCCATGGGATTTTTCCCCTTGCTAACCACTTCCTACTTGAAGGAGGGAGTGGAGCTCCCCCTATGCATCCTTTCATGGTGAACAACCTCTATGATCGATCACAACCCTTTCCTCCCACCGAATTTCATCTCATAATAGCTCTAAGTGCAAAATTACTCAAATATGCAAGAAAAAATTAATCCTATCCCGAATTAGAAAAGTATAGTCCTCTCTCAATTTGAGGGAAGATGAACTAACTAACCAGCAAAAGAGGATTGTTTATATAATGATTGAATTCATTATATGTTTTTCATTAATTAAATAAGTAGTTGATTTAATTAATGAAATGGAAAACAAAATGGAAATGTATTTAAACAATAAATAGTTACTGTTCAAAACGTTCCTATTTCAATGAATCCATATTACTTCTAATTTTGTTATGATCCAAAAAGATAGCTCTTAAAGAACTTCAATAGCATAAAACAAATCGATACGAAAATAGTGCTCAGTATCATAATGCAATACACTATCTAGAACAAAAATTAAAATCAATTGTGGAAATTATGATAACAAAGCGATTAACTCGCATTTCAGACAATAGTGTATTCAAATGAAAATCTATTAAAATCATACCAGAACCTCATTACAATTTTTCAATCCATGAGCAACTTCAACTTCTTGAAGAAATTGCTTACAATAGTGTAAAACAATATTCTCTTTTAGAACTCAAATTGCTATGTCTCTCCATAATTCAACTCACAGTACATTACAAAAGTGCAATTGCATAGCAAGAAAAATCACATAATTTTCACCTAACACCTCAGATTTGAAGCTTTCTCCTCACCTATAGATATAAACCCCTATAAAATATTGTTTTTCAAGCCTCTAGTTGTAGATAAGAGGGACCCTTTCCTCATTCTCAAAATTGATATTTAATAATTATAGGAATCTCCAACAATAACAAAATTTTGAGAGTAGTTTTCCAGATCCTGAATTAGACTGCAAATTCCCAATTTTTCTCTTTGTTGGTCTCTTTCCATTGCTCCAAAATGTCTCAGATCTGAACTTCTCCAACTGATATCCTACTACAAACCAATTAAAAGAAAATAAAAATAAACTAAATTGCATATTAGAAAGTAGAAAAAAAAAGTCTCATGAAATTGCTAAATTAAAATAAATAAAATCCAAATAATTTCCATGCTACGATTTCCTCAAATGGATATGATTATATTTTGAGTATTTCTTGGGAATGAATTAGTTGTAGCAATTTTTCCAAGCGAATGAAATTTGCTGAAATCAAATTAGAAAAAACCAATTGTTGTTGTGAATTCGTTTCTTTGTCTTCTGCTGAATTTTTGGGTCATTAAATGTTTGAATATCCTAAAATTATCATTCCCAAAATATTTTCCACAGTCTTAGTTTTCTAATGATCCATTATGGGCCTCATTTGGCCAATTAAATCTTCCGATATGCCTCTCCCAAGCAAGGATGTCAAAACTCCCAGAATTCTAAAAAAATGGTTGCCACGGCAAAAAATAGACGTTTTTAAATTAAAAACCATAATTTTAAATTAAATGAACAATTAAATTGATAATTCTAATTAGTTGTATAATTAAGGTTGATTAATTATAATTATTACACTAGTTAAATATATATAAATTAATTATAGTTATAGAATATATCATTATATACAAATAAAATAAAACTAATTAACTTAATTACAAATTAATTAAACATTATATATGTCTGTTTGGGATAGCTCAATTAGCAATGGCTATGGGAATGAATTCTCACTGAACTGGTAGTCTTGGGTCCAAATATTGTGCTATCACCCCGATCAGGGTGACAAGTTGAACGTGATGAAGATGTAGTCCTACCAAGATTACAAAAACATTGTATATTAATTAAATTATTAAATTATAATAAAAAATATATTTAAAACAATTAACAAGAATATTAATAAAATATATTAGAAAAAAAAAGGCAAGAAAGTGGCTTTTGGCTCACTAGATGAGGTGAGACTTAAGGAAGAGGAGAGGTATTTTAGGATGAAGGAGAGTGGGAGGCAGAAGGAGATGATGAGAAATGATATTGGGGTTTCGGGAATAAAAGGGTGCTAGTATCAATAGGGACCTGAGGTCAAGTCATTTCATAGGGGAAGGTTTCTGGGGTCATAAGGAATATGTTACAATATAAAGGGGCTCTCATTTCCCAAGGATTTTATAGCTTGAAGGGATTTCAGGAGTCATAAGAAATAGGAGTTACCAAATGGAAGGGTGCTGAAATGGGAAGAGCCCGAGGTACGTTGAGATGAGGTGAGGTGAGAGGGAGGAGAGGAAAGTGAGGTGAGAGGAGGGGAGGAGGGACACATGGATTGGGTCCCTCCCTCCTAAAAAAAATATAACCACTTCTTATAATAAGTTCTGACCACAAAAAACTATGGCCATTGTTAAACAAAAATTCTGAGGATGTCGAGGCTTTTTAAAATTGACTTTAAAGTAAATCTCTGAGAAGTGAAATCTGAGATCTCATTATGTATAGCATTTATGTAAAATTTTAATTATGATATTGTTGCAGTGAATTCAACACCCTCCTAAATTTTGGTACTCAAATGTTGGAGCCTACTGTGGATCCTGTGATCAATCGTTCCTTAGTCACTTAGTGGTAAGCTGATGATCTCAAGCTCCCCTAATAGATATTAAGAGCTTCTCACATGTTTATCTTTAAATAAGTATGTGTTATCTTTGGGTATGGGATTATCGCTTTTCATGCAAAGGGAAGTTTGTCTTGCTTCAAGGGGAAAGTTTTGTGAGAATGGGTTGTCGTCACCAAATAGACATGTTTCGCACTCATTTCACACACTCTTACACAAGTCTCACCTTTATCCTCTCAAAGTCTCTCATCGAAGCCACACTTATTGTAAGGTGCCACAAAAGTTGTTGCATTAAGCAAAGTATGTGTTACATGCTCTAGATGGTCTATGTTTTATCACTAAGTGCTCAAGTGTGTGATCATAGTCAAGGCTTATTACTATTCATGTTAGTTCCACTAATCCCACACTTAGCCAAATTCTTTAGTCTCCCCAGCAACCTAGCCTCATCCAGCTTTCCTGAACTACACGCTTTGCATCTACAACCCTCAAGTTGTTACCTTATCTCTTGGAACTGCATAATGTGCAAAAATTAGAGCCTCCCTTAGCATTCAAAATTGCATAGTGGTTTCCTCCAGTGTCCTTCCCTCAATTGGAACCCACTATCTCCAGAAATTTTGCAGTTTGTCCCTCAATTGCCTAGTCTACCTTCCATTATGAAACTGCACAAATTTGTCCTCTCAACATTTCATCCAGCAACAATGTCTTGCATCGAGAAACTATGTAGTTTCGTCCCTCAGTTGCCCAGTCTGCCTTGCACCTGAAACTGCACAGTTGTGTCCTCCTAGAGCCTCATCCTACAGCAGTCACTACCCACTGAAACTATGTAGATGTGTCTCTCGGTGATCACAATAAGGATGATAAACTAGAGGACTCTCAAGGAGCTAACTGCATGAAGACTCCATCTGATGCATAACCATTTGGAGTGTAGGTATGGAAAACAAAGCACATATTTTGAAATACGCCTCTTAGTATAGCTTGGAGGATTGCTTATCATTGTCATATCATTCTGTCTTCAGTGACGTGTCTAGTTGCAAGCACTGAAAGACATTCCATGAGTTTCCTCTAAGTGTCTTTCTCCCTTTCTCTTGTTGGACCAACTCTCATATTTTGGTATGTTGATTTCTTTGTCATGCTTGCAATCGTGTTTTGGTGATTTTGAAGGTTTTTCTTTGTGTGTTTGAGTTTTACTAATTATGTGAACATCTATGACACTCACATACAAATTTGTAAGCACTATAATAGTCATCCTGGTCATCCAAAGGTCTATCCCAAGTGTCACACTTGTCGCTTTCAGCTCTAGAGAGTCCCATAAGGGGCATGCTTTGTTATGTTGCCCCAATGGTCAGTGTTGTCATGTTGCTGAATTATGCTAAGTGTGTGGTCACAATGTAAAGTCCTCCAAAGTTCACTTGCCTCTCGCATTTAGCCATTTCTTGAAAATATCTCCGACTAAACAACTCCACTTCATCAAACACTAATTGAGCTCCATTGCGTAGTCTCAACCCTCAATGGTGTTGCTCTGATGCCTGGAACTGCACAGTGCTTGGGGTTGTCCCCTGGGTCAGTTGCACTGTGCAATCCTAGAGATGAGAAACCTATCCTCCTTCCCAGAATTGCATAAAAATTGCCTCAAAGCCCAACCTAAACTGTACACTTCTCAAGATCAATCATCAAGCCTCCTTCATTCTTGCTGGAAACCTACACTTTGCAGAGACCTGAGTCTGCACTTCTCCCAAAAACTGCATAGTGTTTTCCTCCCAGTGACCTCCCTCCTCTGAGCTTGACTGCTTTCAAAAACTACGCAAAATTGTCCTTTGGTCCCTCTTCTTTTCTACCTTGTCTTCCCTCAGGAAACTACATAGAGGTGTCCCTTAGTGTCACCCCTTGCAACTGCCATTGGTGCCCACAACTACGCAATCCTGCCTCTGAGTGGCCTCTATACAGTTTTCCTAGATAGTGAAGAATCTTCCCTGGAGTTCCTCATCCAAGCTTGAGTTATGCTCTGCACAGTCTCAGTGACCAATCCCCCCTGTCACCTAGAACTACGTAGTGCACAGTTGTTGGGCGCTCTTCCGAGACTGTCATCTTCCCTAGGCCCAGACCATGGAAAATAATGCATCATGCTAGACTAGGAGGTTTTGGATTTGATGTCATCCTGTCATGAGTGAATTTCAGGCATAGATACACTGATAGATCATGGTGAGATGATGAATGAGATGAAGAAGGAGAGAACATGCTATAAAAATTACTTGTAGCTCGATGAATGAAATAATCTCATCAAACAACAAGTGAAAGGAACACATGCATGGAAACATCTTACAAAACCAGGACCATTGAAGACCCTGCAACATCAATCCATGTGGAGGAGAAAACAAAGCACACCCAAGAGTACATCCATCACTTAGCAGCACAAAAACATGACATTGCAGCTAGAGTAAGCCAGTACATGTCAGTCCTGTCATGTCAAGTTGTGTCATGAGTTTTCAAGGCCACATCACCACTATGGGCCATATCTGTTGTAACTGAATTTATTGTAAGGTGAAAGGCCAATGGACACACACACATGAAGTTGAAGAGTCATGTCAGTTGAAAATTCATAGGAAGTTGAATGGTCATGAGGGTAGTCTAAGAGTCGCAAGGGTCAAGCATCACCCTTGGCTATATATACCCCTCCCATTGTAAGAGAAAGGAATTTTCACCTTGGCTCCTCCCACAAAGCATAGAGAGATTTTAGTTAGTTCTTGGAGGAGCGAGGAGTGGCTCCAATGTCCCACTACTGGGACTAGTGATGCATGGTGTACAAATCTTTCTTGGAACTTTTTCTTAATTCAGAAGCGTGTTAAGGCCAACATGTTTTAATGCATGTTTTGTAGATTTTTGTAAGACTACTCTTTTAGCATTTGTAATGCATGTGTATTTAACCTATACTAAGATAGTTGAACTAGTTTTGTTGTTTTTGTACTTACATTGTTTAGAATGTGTTTTATTTCTTATCACTATTATCTCATCCTTCTGGACTACTTCGTAGGACCTTAGAAAGACATGTCTTGATTACTGGTTATAATGACATCACCTCCGTGTCGACTACAATGATGGATGGTTTACATTTTTCCCTTGCAATGTTGTTTTAACGACTAACACATCTTTTATGGACTACTCCACTAGTTGTTGGACAGACCCTTCTGGTTGACGTGTGTCTCTTCCTAGGTGGTACTACTACCTCTCACTTAGAGGCTCACTTTACTCTCCCCTTCTATTGTAAAATAACCTAGACAAAAGTTGCATTATGCACTCACCGGGCATACTCACCTAGCTTTTTGAAGATACTAGCACAGCACTATCATGTGCTTAATGGCAAGAGATAAGGAAAATCTCTAAGTAAATGGAAATAAGGCCATCATACTGGATGAGACTCCTACACCAAACGGTGTGAGGTCTAGTTGGGACTTCATACCGAGGAGATTCCCTGAATGTTGGCGGGTCTAACACCATCAATATATATACATTTTGGTTCTTGAATGCAGCAATTTTGTAGGACCATTAGCAATAAGAAATTAATTAATAAATTAATTAAAAATTAATACAAAATCAATATTTACAATTAATTTACAAAAATTAAAATAATATACATTTTTAGCCGAGGTGGTAAAAATCACCAAACTTTCGATAAGCGCCATTTGCAAACCATGCACCCAAATGAGATGAAACAAGAACTAATGGAAGGCTAGAGAAAAATCGAATTCAATGAAGTAATCAAAATGAAAATCTGTAGAAAACAAAAATCTCGCAAAAGGTCACACACTAAACCAAAAGAAAAATATTAAAGAGTGATTTAGCCAAAATTTACGAAAAAGGTCCCCATTATTATTATGAAGAAAATAAGTTAAAAATTGGCAGGTTGTGATTTCACCACAATAATGGTGACAAATGGGGAAGAACCAGCTATCTCTGGTTAAAATGTAATGAACTTCACTTTACCCAAAGGTTAAAAGCAATAAATTCTATTAAATCGACAGACAGACAAACAATGAAACATTTCCCATCAGTTCCTCATTAGTGAATCAAGAAATATAAGTTAAGAAAATATAATTTCTCAAAGAAGACTGATTCTAAAGTCATGAATCTGAATTTTGGGAAATATATATTATTTAATATTACCTTGTATGAGTAATAGAAGAAGGTACACAGATATTTTTTAGATCAAGCAGATATCTGTCGATATGAATGGTCTCTAACATTTCTTCACTACTAGTGAGGCTAGTCAGTACCCCGATGAAATTGTCTTTAATGCCATAGAAGCATGGCCCCATTACCAGTGAATGTCCATAGACCGGATGAGTTTGCTTGTATTTTCCATGCATTCCCTTTTGATCACCTTTTTGATAAGAACATTTGTGAGCTATTTTTGTGATGTAGTTGAGTGAAAGAGGTGGGATGGTAAAAGAGAATTAAGAAAATGGATATAATACTTCCATAATGTTGACTAAATATCTTTCCCCATAACAATCAATTCAGAGTTTTTTATAAAGTGGAGGGATGGGATGGATCCATTGAGTTAAAATCGAGGTCATTTCTTTCCTTCAAAAGTTGAACGAGATCAATTAGAAATGATGCTTGTTCCTCCATGAAAAATATTTAGAGAAAGAGGGATTTAGGATTCCATAAAAAATATCCCTTGAAGGTAATCAAAACTCATTGCAATAGACAAAGTAAAAGTTTTCCATGTATGCCAACCAATGTTGGGTGGGAAAAATTCCTTCCAAATAAATCTTGGTGGAATCACCAAAACCAAACCATAAACAACAACAAAAAGAAAAATAAATACAAACTTAAGTAAAATCATATTCCAAAAATGTCAAACAAGGAATGGAAAACTGAAAGAAAAACTGAAATTAAAATACAACCCCAACAAATCTAACTATAACAATGTCAACAAAAAGAAAAATAATACAAGCATGTGTGTGTTCATCTCATGTTGAGATTTTAATCAATTTTATCTTGCACAGTTATAAGCAATTAGGCTTTCAACCATAAAATGAATAATATTGATGAGGTAAAATGAATCCAAAAAAGAAGTTTCAACCCTTTGTAATTTCTCTGGCTTCAGAAAAAAAGCATGCATAAGAATATCTTAACAATTTTCTCATAAAAGAAATACTTATAAAACAAATTGAAAGTTCAGGGAGTCGCCAATTTAGTTGATTTGATGAACATCATATCTTCTCTTCCAAAACTCAAAAGCAAGGAATAAGGAAAATGAGTGTCAAACATGAGTTGGTAGAGGTATGAAAAATATTGTGAAGCCCTGCAAAACAAAGTTTAAGACCACCAAAAATAGAAACAAAGATTAAACAAAAATATGTAAAGAAATGGAAAATGATAAAAATGGGCATATGAGGCTTACCATTGAAGAATCTCATTAAAATTTTACCTAAGAGATATCAATTTTTATCCAACAAAAGATGACCTCTCCTTTTGGTTGGAATTAGAATTATGAAGAAGTGGCTTTCTATGAACTTTATGTTGGCACAAAATCATAACTTATTAAATCTAAAAAAAAGTGAGCGATAAAGCTAAGAAAATAATGTTTCATGTTCATGGAATTAGAGACAAACAAAATCCATCAGAAATGAAAATGAAAATGTGCTTCTTTATGAATTGCAATGACAATTGTGCTCTTTGTTTTTTTTTTAGATTTCATATCAACTCCAAGGTTTTCATGAAATTTGATAAATCAAGACCAAGTCCCAACCTATGTAACACTTGTGTGTATATGGAGAGGACTTAAACATTTTATAGGATAAGTATGGAGTGATATATCAAAAATAAGAAAACCATAAGAGAATGCAAACATAAATTGACCATAATCCATTACCTTTGCATGTTCTAAGTTTCTTTACTAATTGTTGCATTACCATATTGGCTTAAGAGTGCCTTCTCATGAGCGCCTTGATGAGATGAATATTTGGTAGAGAAATAAGGACATAAAGCCACAAGTGATGCATTTTTTATTAGCCTGAAAGGTTTCCATGAAGAGTAAAAATAGGCCCAACTATACATTTGAGGATATATGTCCAATTAAGGCACAATGTTAAGATTCATGTGCACACCACGAAGAATGGGTATCCCTCAAGTTACTTAGTCATCCCAAAGAATGAATTCTTGGAGGTTCAACAGAACTACAATTAAAAATAAATAAAAGTTGTTGAATACGAGGGTAACATGGAAGTCGGGATTAAATAAAGCATAAATATACATAGGTAATTGAAGAGGTCTCCATGTAAGCATACTGATAGGTTAGACTGTCTAGTAACAAATGAGTTAATCAAAAGCCTATGAGATCATTTTAAAACCACATGAAACATGCCACATAAGATCTTGGGATAATGATCTTGGAGAGAATTTAAATAAACTTACGAGATTGCAACAATCTGATACGTAAAGGTTCCTAGATGGAAAGAGATGAAAAGGAAATCTCATGAACAACCTGATATCCCGAGGTTCTGAGATAAGAGGAGGCTTCAGAAAATATTTCTCATAAATTCTTTAAATAAGATTTATGAGAAAAAGGAAGCCTGGGATTAATATTGGATAGAATCATAATATTAGAAACTTTGATACAATCATAATTTAATATAAATTTACGAGATTTTGAGACCAAGGAATTTGGGCAGAGAAATAAAATAGGCCACATGGATCTTGGGGAGGAAATTTTCAGAATATGTTTTAAAATGTTTCCGATATAATACAAACCTAAGAGTCCAATGAGCCTAAAGGTCTGAAGTCTTAAGGGAAATAATATTAGAAGAATTATTTTAAAAATGAGATAAGCAAAGGTCAGAGATTCTGATATTTACAGGTAAGAAGGCTATGAATCATCTTGGAAGAAGGAAGTGTGACTAAAGTGGATGTAATAAAAATGAGTGTTGTGGAGAGGTTCAATTGAATTGGCTGATACAATATTTGGAACATACAAAGGTATAATCATGAACATAAGTACTTGTTGCAAGATTTTGTGATTTTCCTTTGCTTCTCGACCCTTTTTTTCATTAATTTAACATTTGAAATGTGAGAAGACAAAGTCCCATGGAAAATTATAATAAGGAAAATCCAAGAATGTGATTTGAAATTCATCAATTAGAAAATAAAAAATGATGATAATTTATCTCACAATTCTAGAAAGAAAAGGAACTGTAGAGCACAAAATTACTAAGTTTTATGAAAGCAATACTTCTGTGAAAATGTTTGACTTTAAATATGCTAGTTGCTTGCTTATTTCTAAAAAAACAGGGCTCCAAATCAAGCCAAAGAAGACTTGCGAAAGAAGAAAAACATAAATAAGAAGTAAACTATGAAGAAGAGAAAATTAACAACATATGAACATGAACATGTTTATACATGCCTAGAAGATTCTAATTCTAATTTTATCTTATAAATCTTACAATCTCCCGTGTATTATCTTTGCATATGTTCCAACATCATCTACTCATTTAGTTTAAATTATCTACTAAGTAATGAGCTATTGATTTATATCCACTTGATATTGAGTAACATTTTTTGTGTTTTTTTATGTTTCCAAGACTAAACTATTGATGTTCCGTGCACATGTGGGCAACTTCAACCTATTGGTGCTTCATCTCTCCATCATGTAGAGGAACAACAACACGACAAGGCAGTAGAACCAGCACGGGTCACTGTTAGTAGGAAGGTATATGCTATAGGATCCTGATGTAGCAGAGGTCCTATCAGAGGTAGAGTGTCACATGGAAGGGTTGACACATGGTATTGATGAAACCATAGTCAAACATATTTTGTTTTGACTGCAACGATACACTATAGATGTGCCTAGTCGTATTGGTGAAATACTGCACACGATGGCTCATGCAATTTCACTCTATCAGGAGAACCTTTGATTTGTCTACTTAGATCCTTGCATGTAGTTGTTTATATGGGAAATGTATGCCATATGTGTCTCAGGCACAAGTTTTTGTAAGGACAAACTTTATATATATATATATATATATATATATATATATATATATATATATATATATATATATATATATATATATATATATTCAATATTTTTAGTTTTATATTGTATTTTCAATATGACGTGATCCAAAATTCAAAATTAATTACATTCATTGCAAATGTCTATCTAGAACATGATTACCAAGGGCATCTATCAATGTGTTTAGATTTCTAGAAATTTGTTCACATTGTATGAAATCAAAATGTCTTTCTAGAAGGAAAACTCTTGAAACCACACATAAGATGGTGGGACTTCTAACTGAATAGACATTATAAAGTTGTAATACTACGGGTTGTGAGTGAAGTCTGATGACTAAACAATGAATACCATGTGCAATAGCAGCAGACAATAGCTTGATCATTGTGTTATACTGAACGATGTTGTTGGTGGAGCGACCAATACAAATCCCTTGCAGACTCACTAACTTGCCATTTGGAGAAAATATAGCCAATGTTGTGGAAGATAATTTATGAGTACTATGACTGGCACCATCAGCATAATCGATAAAAGTTTCAAGAGATATTGACATCTACAAACCAAGTATAAAATGGAATCAACAAAAACTGTGTGAAACTCTAAAAATACAACTGCAAACACACTCAACACACCCATAGACAATATGTATAAAGTGAAAACTACACTTGAGATCAAGCATAGTATTTTTTGAGGTATAGCCCATTCCTAGGCTACGCCAAGGGAATTCCATCAAAATATACTAACTCGTAGGCCCCGTTTTCAAGGAGTCGCTTGAAAATGTATGGACCTGACCACATGGGTTAAAGCTTTCTTGAACCTAACTTATGGGACTCTTATTCATATAGAAGAACAAGGTCTCCTTCTGGGAATACAAGAGACTTGACACTTTTGTTATATTGTGCCTTAATGTGTCTTTTATGATGTTCATTAGCTATCGCAGCATCGCACTGGGTTTCATCCAAATGATTCAGATGTAAAAGATGCTCCTACTCTACATAAGTGGTAGGAAGAAGTTCAATAGCTAGTTTCAATAATGGAATTTCACATTCAATTTGGAGGATAGCTTCTAGACCATATACCGACCAGAAGGGTGTAAATCTAGTAGTAGCCTTGACTAAGCTTTGGTATACCCATAAAGTAGTGTAAAGAAGAAAATGCCAGTTCGATTTATGGAACCCTACCATGCCTTAAAGCATCATCTTAAGAACTTTGTTGATGGCCTCAACTTTTCCATTAGCCTGAGGATAGTAAGTACTGGAACTTTCATGGGAAATTCCTAGCTTAGCAGTTAGTTTGGTCATCATATTATTCAAGAAATGCTTTCCATGATCCTTAACTATTTCTTGTGGAATACCAAACCGTGCAAATACATTGTTGAAAAAAGTATCTATTTGTTTCACCAAGGTTGTTAAATGTATGAATTGCCTCAGACCATTTAGTAAATTAATCAACTAGAACAATAATATAACCATGCCCCTCAGCTAAGTGAGGGTTACATGTCATAAATTCGGTACCCCATTTCGCAAAAAGACCAACAACGATAACGAGATGCATAGAAGGCTCGAAAAAATTAGGTAAATATACATCACTGAGATGATCCTCAATTGGATCAGGTAAGGAGGAAAGGTGGAGATGTTTTTCCCATGACACATCGTTTGACATCATGATCTTTGTGATTCTTTTGTCGGTAGGGAATGCACGTGATAAAGGATCATACGCCATACCATAATCGAATGATTTCTCTACCCAATTAAGTGAATCAATGGAAGAAACCGCACAAGTGAATAAATGGCTTCATAATCTACCTCAATGGGGCTTGGAAGAATTCAGTTGCCAAAAATTTGGATGCCAATTTCATATGGCACAATCCATGGATCGACTAGTATAGTAGAATACTATATCATGTTTATATATGCTAGTGAAAATGATATGTTGGGAAGGAGAAGAGGAGGGAGTGAAAAGGTTCCCATAAGTGAAGAATCCTTCAATAATCCAACTCTAATGAGTTGATATGATTGTAGAGTTTCCCCTACAAGAGGGACACTTCTAGTAACATGTGAATAGGAGGTGAAAAAGTTGAGTTGTTTTATGGCTACAATATTACCTTTATGAGGAAAGGCGATCATATGAAAATAAGTGGAAATGACAGTAATCATGGCATAAACCCATGTATGTCTGAATAGAATATTGTAATTGAGAGTTTTGACAATAAATTCAACTTCTATGGACACAATTTTTCCCCTTAATTTAACTTGTAAGGAGTTCAAAATACCACAAGGCTTTTATGTTCTCACGTCAAGGGCTTTCAATAGTAGGTGACTGACTCAATTGAAGAGAACCAATCACCTTCCAGCAAGACGTGGACATAACACAAGTTGAGGCTCCCTCATCCATGATAGAATGATGAATATTCAGATGATGACTTGGATTATAAAGTCTAATTGAGCTGGAAGGAAATAGGTATAGTTTTCATGAGAGAAAACAATAAGGTTAAAATCCAATGGATCCACACATCTGATAACTGAAAGTAAAGCCTTCTTTCATGGAGGGTATTTTTGCAACGCCTCAAGAGTTGACATAGCCAATGGAGACTGAGCCAAGTCTTCAACTACATTATTATTCTGAGCAACTCTTTCACAAGGGTTGAAATTTCACTTAGGAATAATGCCCTTCGGAGGTTTTATATTCAATTTAGTAGGAATCAATGGCAGAGTGGGATATGACAATGATGGTACCAAACTGGTAGGTTGATTAGTAGCTTGACCATTTAGTGGATTCACATTACCATAATCCTTGTTCCAAGTAGCTACAAAAACATCAAATCTTAGCTTTGAGGAGGAAAGAATCAAATCCGTGTTAGAAAATGATGGGTCCCTAGCAATCATATGAGTCTCTTGATTAGTAAATGGGTTGGTCAACACTACAGGAGAAGTGGAGGACTTAAGAAATTGATTCACTTTGGAGTGGTGAGGACAGTCATGTGTAAAGTGTTCCTCGTTACGAATCAATAAAGGATATTAGGGCTTCTATTTCTCATCAGAAGACTATTTTTTTTGTTTATCCTACAAAGAGGGATCTTTCTTTTTCTTACTCTTTCCTTCGCTCTTTCTTATAGGTTGCTATTGAGACTTGCCTTTATTAGATGAAACAACATTTATCTCAGAAGCAGAAGCTACAGGAGAATGGGTTTGAGGGTTTTGACAAAATGTGGGTGGAGGAATACCAAATGGTTTACTCTCCATTTGCGAGCTAGTAAAACCAATAGTGACATCAGCAACATGAGATTCTTTATCAGGAGGAGGAGGAAAAGTATTCAAAGGTCTCAGAGCATTTGGTATCTTATCATAGAGCGTGTGAGATTGGGTATAAAAGATTCAAATATTTCGCATGATAAATCACTTTCTCTTCAATCACAACTCCACCTTTGGCCACGTCTTCTATTATGGGTGCCCACAAATATTTGGTAAACCATTCCACCAACAACTAATTGAGAACATAAATTTTGACCAACCAGTGATGATGCCTCCGCTCATGAATGTAATCTAAAATGTGAGTGGAATCAGACTATTTGAAGTTGGTTAAAAATTCAATTATAGTTTCATATCTAATGGGAAACTGGAAGTGCAGGAGGAATGTTGTGGATAAGGAGCTAAAATCATGGAATGAAGCTCTAGGTAACTCAATATACCATTTAGCAGCAATACCTATAAGCGTTATTTCAAAAAGGCAAAGATAAATAGAATCATTGTTAAAGGATTTTGATGAACATCATAGATGATACATCACAACATGTGTCGACGGGTCTTCTCTTGTATTCCCATTAAATTTATGGATACCATATGGCAATTTCGTAGGAACAATCAACCACTAAGGAGAATGAGTGATGGGGTTGTTGCTGAACCAAGTCAAATCTGGCAACTCGAGAGTGGCCAAAAAAGGAAACTGTTGATTGAATTCTGGTGGAGGATGACTTGGATATGAAGAACTAGCCTAGGCAATCGGCACTTACATTTCTAGGTAAGGAGGGTTTTGGTAACAATGAACCTGGGTACTAGAATAAGGAGGATTCTGATAACCAGAATACAACTAACCTTGTTGACCATCCCCAGGGTAATCATGGATTTGTTTTCCAAGATAAGGCACCTGAGGAATACCCTAATAAGTTCTATATTGTTTCCTAATGGGAGTTTGCATTGTTCCATGATAAAGAGGGTTTGATTGAGACTGTTGCATTCTGTACACATTATGTCCTACTAGAATTTGAAGAATACCTCGTGCAAATGATTAAGATTGCAAAGGAACTTATAAAGGCTCAGTAAGTGGGACCTGAGAGGTACAAGATAAGGAAGGAATGGGTTGAGATATGATCACAGCTAGTACATGTTGAGTTACATGAATTTTATTTTTTTGAGGTACAGATTGAGGAATAAGAACTTGAGATGAAGACGAAGTAGGTTAGGAAGCAAACAATGAACCCGATATCAAACCAGGTTGAAAAGGAAAAGTAGGCTTCTAAACACTAGCAACCATACCAAGATAAGGAGGAATATAATAAGATTGGTTATCAATTTTAGGTATAGAAACAATAGGTTTCCCCCTAACAAAGTGGGAGGTGATGATGAAGAGAAATGTCCCCCATGTGGAGGGTACCCAATGTGGAGTACTAAAGAAGGTATGTTTTTGGTAATTATTTCAACATCTTTTCATTAGAACTTACAAAGCTTTTGCATCATGAACTAGGAAAATGATAAGGAATTGTAATAAAACATGTGAGATTAATATGCAAGACGAAAAAAATGACAATTGTCATTTCCTTATGCAGAAATAAGGAAAAATGAGAAACTATTGTTCCAAAGGAAAGGACAAGGACGGGTTAACCGATGTCCCTTTGACGGGGAACCGTATGCAAACAAGGCAAAGCAAATTAAAGTGACTCAGCCCTGGAAAGGAAGTGGAGATATCGGTTCGGCGCAGGAAAGAAAAGAGATGACTGAGGACTAATGGTTCGGTGAATCCCTCAAGATCCTTGATCCTAAGGGATCGCTGCTTTAACTATTTCTGCACTTAGATATCTCTACCTTCACCATTATAAAAGGGGCAGCATTGTTAGCTCGAGGAGAGTTAGAATCTGTTATGTTTTATGTAATTTCCTTTAAGATCAAAACTTTGATCATCAAGTCTCGTTAAGAATTGATCTATTGTAATTCCGTTTTATGCATTAATACAAACTTGGTTACTATTTCATCTCTGAGTCTGGAATAAATTTAAGTGGTGTACCCCTGGAGGCTAAGGGCCCGGCCCTGGAGGACACTTGCTCCTGTACGATTATGTTTGGTTTATGCGTGGTTTTCTTATCGACGTTATTTGGTAATCTGATGTTTTTGAAAGTTTACATCACATGCTCTATTATGTTTAATTTATTAAGGTTTTTAAAGACAGAACTATTGTATTGACTCTGCATCGTATCATTGTTCTTTTAGGTGTTGATATAATACTGCCAGTCTTTACAGAATAATGTTTTTGTTTATTTACAGAGCCTTTGTGTTGTGCACTTGTTCATTGACATTACGGAATTCATCTTGGGAGTTATGTTCTTTGCGATTGTTAGATCTATAAACAATGTTTTTGTATTTTGAATTGCAGTCGTACTCTTTCTAACTGAGATTGATAACTGGATTAGATTACTATTAAGGTGTGTCGTGTGTATATATGGTTTTCAAGTGTTGTTCTATAATTCATCATTAATCAATGTTGTTCCATTTTGGTGTGTTATTCAATCCGCCCTTAAGAGTGAAGGATTGTCGTTTGATTCCTGTACGTTACGATTAGTGCATTTGATCTTATAGACTAAGGTGTTACTGCTTGTTAGACTTAGTTGTTGTTACAATTTCTTAACTGTTGTTCTATTTCAGGTTTGTTGTTCTATTTCTTAATTGCTGTTCCATTTCTTATCTGCCATTTCATTTCTTGTTATTTTTTATTTTGGTGTGAAGAACGATCCCAGGATGTAGTGAGTATTGACATCTACTGTCGAGCTCCCAGATCCATGATCTTCTCTCTAGTTTCCTTTTCCATCAGTTTACAAAGGGATGAGTTATTGCTACTAAACCCTTAACTGATAAATTTCTTAGTTTTCAGAATGTGTTGTTTAATCTTTTGAAGTAGTTAGCTGTAAACAAGCATCCGTTTACTCTTGTATTTTCGAACACTGTGCTACTAGCATTACTCTGGCAAATGATAGCCTCAGACTGAGACACTTCGAAATAACAAAATATTCCCAGATTGACATATTAATGTGAGGTAATTAGAGGTGAAAGAGACCCTTTTTATAGCTTGACACCCAACATAAGGATAGCTAGGCTGCTATAGAGGACCTTTCCAAATAACAAAGGGGCCATCCTATTGTTCGACTGTCGGTGTAGGAGGAGGAGGAGGAGCAGGTTAAGCAACACTCATAAGAATAGTGCCAGATGGAATTATCAAAGTGGGATACATGGGGGATGTTCTTAAACTGGAAGATGCACCAGAGAAGGTACAAGATAAGGACTGATAACATGGTGGGATGGACAAGGCACCATACAAATGTGCCTTTGGTGTTGTCAAAAACATAGATGTGGAAGCAACATTTGGTGTTTCAACCCTAGTGGTATAAATAGGTTGGGAAGCCATATCGGTTCCAGTCATGGTCAATAATCACGATGTAGATTGTCGCGTGAAATTTGTGGGTGAGTCAAAATAACCAGGAAAATGATTCTTTACAAGAGGTCGAGGAGGAAGAGGAGGATGGGTTGGATAAATTAAAAGTCCCTCCAAATGAGTACAAGGATGGGGCTCTTCCTATGGGATCTCTTTGATACTCACAAGTCTAGATGTAAATGGTTCACCGTTGGGACTGAGATATATAGCAGGTTGATTTGTCTGAGACAAAGGAAGAGAAGATGGAATACCGGAAGTAACAAGTAAATATGACTAAGGCTCCTCGGGTTCAATGACATTAGGAAATAAAGTTTCAAATTGAGGAAGGTCAATTTATACAATCTCAAGCAACAAAGTTTTAGGCAATTCAGTGTCATTTGTATCATTTTCACCAACAAGAGTCAATGTAACATTAGGTTCGATATTCAAGGGGAAAGATGATTGGGTTGATCATATTCAGGAGGAGGACCAAAATTAGTTTTTGAGTTTCCCGTTTCGGTAGTTTCCATTATTTTATGCTCCTAATGATGGACGTGAGTAGACTCTAGTGGTAGAGGAGGCTTAATTTATATTATATGTGAATGAAGGAGTGGGGTATCTTGTTGTTCAACATTGGATAGTAAATTTTATTAACACAAAAAGAAACAAATAAACAAGAGGGTAATCTAGGCATAAAGGATTCCAAAGTAACCATGAACTGCAATATACACCTTCATGAACGTAGTACTTAATTTACGACAACCAATCTCCCTGAATGCTATGTTTGGTGTATCATGGTAGAGAAGTTGGCAGACTTGACTACCTATAGATGGATAACAACCTATTGGGGACTCCAAAAATATACTTGGCAGTACATGCAAGTGAAGTCCATAGTAATGATGTCTAATGCGTAACCATTCGATGAGAGTGTTTCCATATACATTAAAATGTGTGGAGCACCACCAATATACCCAAAGGGATGTGGAGAAAGACCCTATACACTCACATACGTGGAAGAAGATTTCACCCTTAGGATGCAACCTAGAAAAAATGATATCTCCTACATTTGACGATTTCAGAACATGTTTCTAGCCTAGACCTCTCTGTGTTTGTGTTAATGTTACAAATTCTCCTTAGGCTAATTCAGTAAATTTTAAGTTGATCTTGAATTAAGTTTCATTTTTATGGCTCACCACAAACTCATATGAATTCCCTAAAATGCAAATGTAGCACGAGGAAATGGAATCTTTCTCTTCAATTAAAATATAGCTAAGGAAGGGAATATACAAAGAATATGCAGCATAGAAAATGTAGCAAACAAGGTGCACAATGCAATTCCCCTTTCATGTAACTGCTCCCAAATCAATGTAAATGTAGAAACCCTAAATACTAATGCAAGATTTTTTCTTTTCACCACACTTAATTTTCGAAAATGAGGAAAACTAAGATGTAAATTCTAATCAATGATTCAAATGAACTTTTCAGAATGAGGACTAGAACAACAATTCAATCAAGTGATCAATAATCAAACAAACCAAGTTTGCAACAACCTAATGATAAGAAAAAAGAAAAATTGAAGCCAATTCTTACCAAAGGAAATAACACACAAATGCAAACCAAATGGAGACTTCAGAGAGACCAAAAGACACTCAAGACTCGGGGAAGGTCATCTAGAAGTAGGTTGATCAAGGAAACACTGAGAAAACAAAGGAAATTTTGTGCAAAAACAAGGATCACCGGAATTGTAGAAGAGGCACTAGTGATTTCCAACACATGAATGGAGAAGGCCTAGGTGGGTTGCAACGCTCTGTCAACAGACTAGAGGGTGCGTTGGTCTAGGGAAAGAGGATTCTGACACAAAAATTGAAAGCAAGACTCAATGAAATCACTTCCTAGGTCTATTCTTGGCTAGTTAAAGAAACAAAGGTCTATAAAAGAGGCAAAAAAAACACAATGGGCAACGAAATCACCAAGGGAATATGCTATTCCCCAGTGGATTCACAAATTTGTTATGCGGGATTTACGATTGTGGAAAAAAGTGTCTCCCCTAGGGTTTGTGACTATCCTAGAACAACAAAAAGACAAATGACCCAATGCTTTCTAAAAAGTAAGTAGATGAAGTAATGAAACTTACTTGGAATTTGTCATATTTTTCGCTCCTCCTTTGGCTTGAATGCTCCAATCCTAGCTTCAGCTACCAACATTAGAACCTGTACAATAAGACAACACACACCAAGAAACTACAAGATCTATGTAGCATCACCTATTTACTTCATTCAAAAGGTCAACATGGTATTGAAATACATGAAACAACAACATCACATATAGGAAAACAAAGAACTCTTTGCATTAATTTAAATGGAGTGAGTTACAACCATAAATAGGTGTTGATCTTGTACAAAAGCTCCTCCAAGTTGTTAAATCTTCCTTCCTCTGTCACAAATTCTACCTCAATCACCCTAAATTCATGAAAGAATAACTCTCACAACAACAACATAAGGGTAGAATCACTCTCAAAAAGCCAACCCCTTACATATGGAAGGCTTTAAATATATAAAGGAGTGAGGTAACTTGGGAGTTCTTATCCTTTTACCAATCTTGGGATTTAGATCCACTCTTAGATGGGAGGATGAGATCTAAATATTAGGGATGGAAAATCCAAGATAAGATAGCACGGGATTTGAAATTTGTATCTAAGGTAAATGGTTAAAACATATCCTGGAATCTTTTGGAAATGGAGGCTTCCACATTCTATCTCCTTTTCTTGAATTTCTAGAACCAACATAGGTGCAAAGGGGAGCAACCTATATGTGATCAACAGAGGCCAAAGTGGAGCAACCTGTAGGTGAACATTGTCCAGCAAGAGGCTAGCGTGTATTGGTCCTAAAAATGGATTAGATGATGTAGTTTAGGGAAGAAACTATGGGGAATGAGAGATTCATGCATGGGGATTTGTGCAATGATGATGTAAAGTAGGAATAGGATGTTTATTGATCCCATTAGGAGGTTCATTGACAAGATGAGATAAAATGGACTATAAAAAATCCATAGCATACATAAATGGAGAACCACAATCATCAAAAAATATGCATAACCATATTATGTATCATAATATCCAATGTATAGTGTTTGGATTCCACTACTCTAAATAAATCTGACATGCCTGTAGAATGTTACAAAAAAACCAAAAATGGGGACCTGAAAGTCCTTATGCCTAATCACTATCATCTCGAGGCTCCCAAAGCAATGGTTTCATCCCACTATCCCATAAGTGTTATGAAACTAGCTCACAAAAAGATAGAAAAGAAAGATCAATGCCTTAGAAATCAACCTCTTCGAGGGGGAAACATCCTTTACATTACACAAATGAAAAATTCTTGGATGATACAAATGACAAAACCTCCTTTCCATATATAGGAGTCTAAGGGATCACAATATAACCAAAGCCGACATAACAATAATAATATAAGGGCACAACAATAACAATAGTGGGCTTCTATGGGGCACAATAATAACAATATGGGGACAATAGGGGGACAACAATAACAATAAGGGCTACAATGACAATAGAAATGGGGGAATTACTAGTATTATAGGTACCTACCATACCCCTCTCCTTCAAGAAATTTTTGTCCTCAACACTTGATTAGTTTTGGATGCTTCTGTATGAAATTCTCATCCTCCCATGTGGAATCTTCAGTGGGTAAGTTATTCCACTTGACAAGATACTCTGAAATTGATCAATTTCGTAGTTGTCGAGTTCTTCCTTCTGTGACTACTTCAAGTTCCAATATGATTTTTCCTTCCTCATCAAGCTCTAGAAATATTGTTTGAACTGGGAGATTGTCACCAATAACCTTCTTTAAGCATGAAACGTGGAAAAATAGGTGCACTCGGGAAGCTACAGGAAGCTCCAATTTGTATGCCATAGTACCAACCTTTTACAACACCTTGTATAAACTGTTAGCACTCAAATCTACCTTAGGCTGAAATAAGGTAATACTGAAGGCTACATCAAACCACACTCAACCTCGTAGCTAGCCCTACGAGGACAGGAGAGGGCTCTCTCCGGGTCAATCTGGGCAAAAGATAATCAACGAGGTCGAGATGACTAAATTGATTTCTAATTTTAGGCTAGGTATGAAGTACAAGGACTTTGGAATTGATTTTTTTAGGTTTTGTTGAATTCAAGGGAAAGGTAATTTTGGGTGTGGGGATGAGGCAGAGCTTTTGCAGAGGTCTGCTTGGGGCAAGATAGGCAATTGTTTTGATGCCTTTAAAGTGATTGAATGGATAGATCTGACTGGTGAGGGGTTAAGGAGAGCAAGAAACTTTCAAGGGTTCTCCTTAAATAGACGAAAACATGGAAAATTAAACAAATTTAAAGGCAGAGCATAGCAAATTTATGGATTCTACCTTAACACTTCATTTGTTCAATTGCAGAAAATTAAAAAAGGAAAGCAGTACACATACACAACTTACAAGTACTGAAAGAAACACACCATCAAGACATAAAGCCACATGAATCCCAAATAGTGCTGCAAAACCCTGGTCTTTCCTTTGCCAAAAATGCAAATAAGATATGTACAATAGAGTGTCAAGCTATTCCCAAGAGTCCAAACTCTCCAACCCCTGAAAATGATTGAGAAATTACATCATATAGACCATCCCAACCCCTTTCCTTGCCTCTAGGGGTCGAGCTCATTATTCTAAGAGCTGTTTGAACTAATTCTAAACAAGGAACTGAAATCTAGGTAGTCAAACAACTTACCCCTATATGCTAGGAAACTAATTCATTCATTTAATTTTCACCTTTTAGTGGATGAATCCTCTAGAACAAGTAAAAATGTGCCAAAATTACATCACACGCATCAAATTACATCAAGCTGGGTCAAACACCACATCAAGAGGTGAAACTAGTCATAACTAGCCGAAATTCTAAGCTGGAAGGTGAAAATTTGACCAAAAATCTCTATGCGCCACACGCCTGAACTCTACGCGTTGCGCGCCTTTCAGCTTGATTTTGGGGCACTTTCCTGCATCCAAATTGAGCTCTGGTTGGATTGTTGGAAAGCCTTGGATGTCTACTTTCCAACCCAAGTGGCATTTTCCAATTTGGTGTCCATTTGCCCCTCCCAAAGTGCATTCTCCCGGAAGTACTTCCTACTAGTGCAAAAGGTGGCAGAAAGGTGATTTTCATGGTGTTTTTGAGCCTTTTGGTCACCCAGAACTTAATGAAATGCTTTGGAAATAGCTGAGCATATATAATTCATCATGAAAAATCCAAAACTACAAGCCATTTGTGATTTGGACCTCCCAATCTTATGGGTCACCCGCGGCGCGCTACGCGTTGAGCCAAAAAACCTGTTTTGCAAGCCAAAATTTTCAAAATGTCAAAAATTTCTCCAAAATTCTTGAAATTTGTACTGAAGGTTCTTCATCAAGGGCAATGATCAGCCAAGGATGCCTCAGCCAATATCTAGAGTCCTTCATCCACTTTTCGCCTCCTTGAAGCTCTCTTTACCTTTGCTTTCAAACTCCTGATTCTCGCTTTGTACACCAAGTTCCAGGACAGGTAATGATATGTCTGCCACCTCTATGAAGCCTCATGAGTGCATGTCCTTCCAAGGGTGAGTCACTTTGGGTTTCCACTTTATAATCGGATGAATGACCGGATGACATAATTGTTGTTACACCACTGCCTTGGAGAAATAGATGTCAGTGAAAGAATTGTGTTGGACTGCTCTTTTGTAGTGTGATTGAATTCAAATTTCTGCCACCAAGGGAAAAACAAATGCAATAGGGACTGTTAGGGATTGTTAGGAAGGGGAAGCAATATGGAGGAATGGGAATTATTGGGAGAAATTTAATAGGGAAATATGGGAGAGAGTTTGAGGGATTTGATGTATGGGAATAGGATTTAGGGTTTGGGATTAGTTGTATGGGTTTTGCAGTGTGAGGTTAGAGGATTTGGGATAGAGTATGTAGGAGAAGGGAGTAATGGATTTAGGTTGAAGATAAGGGAACAATGGGAGGGAGACAAAACCTTCATGGCAAAACAGTGAGTTTTAAACCCTGGCAGCAATTGTGTTGAGGGTCTTTAGAAGTAGGTTTTGAGAATTTTCGTTGCAACCACTATCACCCATAAACCACCATCTCTTATCATAAAATTTGCTCCAATAGCAAGATAGCAAGCCTACCTGGAAAATATAGGAAAAGTATTAGCAATTTGGTGAAGTTTCCAACAATTTTCATGCTTGAGGCTATATGCGCCACGCGCCACATAAGGCATTTTGTAGAAGGCTTTTGGAGGCCTTCCCGGTGTCAAAATTGGGCACAGAATAGCGTGTTGAAAAGGTCTTTGCGTCTACTTTCCAACCCAACTAGACTGTTTCAATTTGGAGTTCATTTCCCTTGTCAAAAATCAAATCTCCCAAGACTAGTCAAAATGTTTCAAATGAGGCTGCCTCGAGGCAGAGTGCTGTTGCAGTCAACTTTTGAATGCCTTCCTCAACTCCAAATTGAGCTCATGATAGTTCATTGGAAATATATTTTTGTCTAGTTATCCTTTAACTCATCAATAAATTTATTTTTCCAACCAAGCTAGGAGAAAACTTGAGTTTCCCAAGGTCACGTCAGAGGTGCATCAATTCTCCCTAGGCGATTGTATTTTTGACATTTCTCTATAACCATGACACCTGTGTAAAATGTGAAGGATATTTTTCTTCCTTGGCCTATTGTGGACAAAAAACTTGCTCATTTTTTCAAAATTCATCTTTTATTGCTCTGGAACATCTTTTGAGTGAAACTTATCCCGATGTGTGAAACAAGGGATTTTGTCGAAATGAAGGGGATAAGGGGCTTCTAAATTCTTGGGGAAATTTTTGGAAGTAGGGAGGGATATTAGGAAGTAGGGGAAAGTGGAATCTCAGAGATTGAGTGAGGGAAAGGGGTCCAAAAGGGCAAAACACAGCCCTAGCCTAGAAAATTGCCAAGTTGTGGCAAGAAACTAGGGTTTATGGAAAAATGAGGAATTTGGGGGATCTCAGTGATGGGAAGTGTTCGATAAGGTATATTAAGGATAGGGGAAGGTGTATGAACATCTCGATACATGTTTTTCTAATGATTTGACCGTCCAAGAGAAATTTCCTTTAAAACCCTAGGAGAGGGAAATGAACCTTGCCTAGGCACAACTGAAGCAAGAACAAGCTGTAAAATGACCCAATGGAACCTAACATGATGATGAAAACCCTATGAATGATGATAGACTCAGCTGAATAGTGACATAGACAGACATTTGGGCAATTTTGAATGGAGTGAAAGCAAACCCTAGACCTAATGCCTAGTGACCAAATTTTGCTTGAAGACTCACTGAAATGACAAAATTTGACCTTGACACTCTGAGACCACTTTGGAAGAGCATATTTGATCACTGGAGGAAGGCTGCAAAGACTGACACTAACATAAACCATAATACTTTCATGATAATTTATTATCCTTCTTAGCTTGCTTGAGGGAGATTTTTTTATATGGTTGTAGCCGTAGAAATACCCAATCACTTATATCAAAACTTCTTTCGCTGCAATGCTGATATGCCTGTTGTTTCATTCTATTATGTGCCAAAGTTAGGTTATCCTTTAAGAGTTGGAGAACTTGTTGTTGATGCTCGATGTGATCTTCCATTGCTTGAAACTTATAATTTTCTCTTAATATGATTTTATGGATGGTGGGTGATATCCAAAAAGTGCCATAAATGGGGTCATTTTTGCCACAGTATGGATGGAATTGTTATACAACCATTCAGCCAAAGGCAACCATTTGACCCATTGTGTTTGTTTATCAGATAGAAAGCAACAAATATATCCTTCCAACATTTGTTTACTATCTCAATTTTCCCATCAGATCGACGATGATAAGATGAGTTATGAGCTAACTAAGTACCAAGACAAGAAAATAATTATGTCCAAAAATTTCCTGTGATAATGGGATTTTTTTCGTTTACAATAATCTTCAAGTTTCCATGTAGATTTTGAATTGTTTCCATAAATGCAGTAGAAACTGTATTGGCCTTAAATGGATGAGATAATGCACAAAAGTGTGCATACTTGGTAAGTCTGTCAACTACCACAATGATGACACTCTTTCCTTCGAACTTGGGTAAACCTGTGATAAAATCCATTGAAACCTCCTCCCAGCATTGACTTTGAATGGATAAAGGTTGTAACATACCTGGGGTCTTAATTGTTTCAACTTTATTTTGTTCGCAAACCAAACATTCCACCAAAAACTTTTGAATATCATATTTAAGCCCACCCCAAAAAAATTTCTTCTTAACCCTATGGTAAGTTTTTAAAAATCTCGAGTACCCTACTAAGGGAGACGTGTGAAATTCCATAAGAATATTTTGTTTGAGTTGGGAATTTTGACATAGGTATAAGTGATCTTTGTACCATGACGAATCATTTTTCTAGCTAAATGTATCAGATGTATTGGGATGATGTTGTAAATTTGGAATGAGTTCCCACACTTCTTCATCACTCTTCCATTCATCCCTTGCTTCGTTTATCCAATCTAGTTGGATAATAGAAATGGCACAAAGAAATGCTTCCACATCTTCATCCTTTATTGAGAGTGCATCTACCACAACCTTTTTCTTCCCCTTTTTGGATATGATTTCAAATCCATAACCCAACATATTTGTGACCCATTTTTGCTGCTCTTCTAAAGATAATATGTGTTCTAAAAATTATTTAAGATTATCATGATTCGTTTTTACGTTGAACTGTCTTCCCATTAGGTAGGGTCACCATTTCTTAAGTTCATGTAGTATTGACAACATTTCCTTCTCATAAATAGCTTTGTGTAAATACTTTCCTTTGATGGGATGACTTTTGAAAGCAATGGTATTTCTTCTTGCATTAAAAGAGCACCGATTCCATTTCCCGAGGCATCACATTCCACAATAAAGGTTTTTTTGAAGTCTAGCACCTCCATGGCTCTTCTTAGGACGGTTATACTCCTATAGCTCTTAAGACAGTCATACCTACATGGCTTTTAAGACAATCATTCCCCCATAACTCTAAGGGTGGTCATCACTCTCAGGACTGTCATATCCTTGCTCTCAAGGTGGGAAAACCCCTATAAATCTTAAGGGTGGTCCATCTATATCCATAGCTCTATTATCCCCCCACAGCTATCAGGGTAGTCATATCTCCATAGCTCTCAGGACGGGCCATCTCTCCATAGCTCTTAGGCTTGTAAATCCTCTATTGCTTTCAGCTAACCACTCCTTAGTGGGAGGGAATCCAAGGTCCCGAAGGGGCTTGCACTTCCTAGTGCAAGGGAATATTCACTGCTCTAGGGTTACGTTACCTGGTATGCGAACCTTAACATCGATGACTTCGTAGTTCGTAGAGGGAAAACAGGCCCTTTATTTTATTCCCCTAAGACCGGTGCTTGGTACATTTGCTCTTTAATAGGTTCAAAGGCCTTCTTTGCTTCTAGAGTCCACAAAAGTGCATCTTTCTTCAATAATGTTGTAAGAGGTGCTGTTATTCAACCATAATTATTAAAAAAATTACGATGATACTTTGTCAACCTGAGAAATCCTCGTCGATACTTTATGGATGTGGGTATTTTCCATTCCTTAATGGCTTTAATTTTTCTAGGGTACTCCAAAGAAACATTTGGAGATTTTTTCATATAATTATTTCTCCTCCAATAGTTTGAGCACCCTATCAACATGTTGAACATGATCCTTCCAAGACTTGCTATAGATTATTATATCATCAAAAAATAATAACACAATTTTTCTAAGGAAGGGTTTGAAAATGGAATTCATCAAACCTTGAAATGTAGAAGGTACATTGGTAAGGCCAAAGGGCATGACCAAACATTCATAATGACCCTCATGAGTTCTAAATGTTGTTTTCGGAATGTATTCAGTATTCATTCTGATCTGATGATATACTGAACAAATATCCAACTTGGTGAAGTAAATTGATCTACGCAATTCATCCAATAGTTCATCAATGATAGGAATGGGAAATTTATCTTTAATAGTGAGCTTGTTGAGCTCCCTATAATCTAGACACATGCACCATTATCCATCCTTCTTGTGCACCAATACTATTGGAGTAGAGAAAGAACTTTGACTAGGTTGAATTATACGAGCCTCTATCATTTTTGCAAAATACATTCAATTTCACTCTTTTGACCATACGGATATCTGTAAGGCCTGATGTTTGGACTTTCAGGAATCAAATGAATAGCATGATTATGATCACAAATAGGTGAGAGACCTTTGGGAGTCTCAAATACCTTGGAATTATTTTCTAAGACATTTTGGAGATCTGGAGAAATAGATGATTTCGATGTGGGAACCTCTAGCGAACATAATTGTGCAATTATACCTCCTTGTTTTTTCTCTAGAATTTGTGTCATTCCATTAGAGATGATTATCTTTGCTAGTTTCCCTGCAATACCTTTTAATTCAACTTCCTTTCCTTCTGAAGAAAATTTCATGAAAAGTTCTTGAAAATTAAAAGCTATTGTACCCAAGGATTGTAGCCATTGGAATCCTAGTACAACATCAGCACCACCCATTGGAATGGAAAGCATTGGGATATTCAATACATATTCTCCCATGGATAATTTGATATTATGGCACTTCCCAAAGAAATTTATGGTTCCTCCACTTGTAACCATCACTTGACACTCTGGTGCTACATATAGGAAGCAATTCAATTGCTTAGCTATCTTACAATGAATATAATTATGGGTACTGCCTAAATCAATCAACACTATTAGTATTTTCTTCTTGATATGTCCTTCTATCTTGATAGTTTTAGTGGTAATCCCGACCAATGCATTACAATATATGGTCAGATTCATTTCTTCCTTCTTTAGGGTTTTTTCCTAGTGTATATCCTCTTTTTTTGACGATTCTTGTTCCTTTTATTCCTCCTCTTCACAATCTATGTAAAATAATTTCTTCTCAGGACACTTATGACCATTAGTGTATTTGTTATCACAATTGTAGCAAATCCCTTTTTCTCTTTTTCCTTCCAATTATTCAGGTGTCAACCTTGTAGGTTGTGGAAGGCTAGGGGAAACAACACTTCCATCCTTATAGTTTTGAGTGGCAGGCTTCCTTGTTGCCATAGTGTTGCTTTCTGTTTTTCTTGCCAACCTGAATGCCTTCTGCAATGAGTCAGGTTACCATAGGTGAACTTCATGTTAGATGTTATCCTTTAAAGTCCCTATTAACACATCAATCCTATGCTCCTATAGAGTATATTTTACCCTCATATTTGATTTTTGGAAGTCCTCAATGTGCTCCATCATTGAACCCTTTTGTTTGAGGTTTATCAATTGGCTAAACAAGTGTTGCTATTCGTATCCTCATAATGTGCTATCATATCTTCTGTAAAAATTTCCCAAGAAAATTTGTTTACGAGAGCAAAGCCATGAATACCATATAAACTAATTTGGTTCCGAATATAAAGTTGCAAAGTGTACCTTTTGTGTTTTTTGCACATTATGGAGATCGAAATATTGCTCCATCTGTAATATCCATGTTACGAGATCTTTGTCATCAAACTTCCTCATATCGATCTTCGGAACATGGTGGGTCTTCAATCCAACATTAGAGTCTATGAAATCATGATTAAAGTTTATTTTGTTCTCATCATGAGTTTCCTTTACTACCCTTTCACCATTATTAAGCATTTCTTCTAGTAACTTAGTCAAATCTATCTTCAAATCTTCCATGTCATCTTTCAAGTTTTCTTCTATACCATCCATCTTAGCGTCCATGTCATTCATATTAGCTTCCATGCCATTCATATTAACATCCATGCCATCCATCTTAGCTTCCATGCCATCCATCTTAACTTGCACGCCATTCATATTAACTTCCACATCATTCATCTTAGCTTCCATGCCTTTCTTTAAACCATCAATCTTAGCTTCTGTTACCTTTTGTGAGAGTGAAACTTGTTGCACTTGGTCTCGCAATTTTGATATATCATGTTGAATTTCTTCCTCTTCTTCACGATTCGTGATATATCTTTCAGGTTGCTTACTAGGTGTTTTCATTTTCTTTCTTCAAGGCATCAATTAATGATAATTATGCTTTACAATGCCATTTGAACTTGCAACTAATTTTTCAACCCAAGCTTATGCAAAATTTTAAAAAGACTACACACATTTTTTCGCTTTGTATTCAATGGAACCATTCTAAACAAATGGCACCAGTGTGATCAAAATTGGATTCTCCAAGAAAGAGTTATGCCCAATCTCCCAACATGACCTGATTATATAATTTTTGAGTAGAGTGAACTTGTATGATGTGTCATGTGTCACTCTCTTGACCTTCAAATATGAAAACAAGATATAGAAAACTACAGTCCATCCTATTTCTGTAACTTCTTATGAAGTTTCAATTTGATGCTTAGAGACAAATTTATGATGATTTTCCCACGGTCACCTGTTTTGAATGCAATTTGGGAGTCTGGGAAAATACTAACTTCCTCACATCATATATCCTAAAATATAGCATGCAAAGATTTGACATTTGAACCCGAGGTTCAAAACAATTTCAACTCAAATGGGTTTTATTTTTAGCTTTTGAAACATAGTAGGAAAAATGGTATAGCGAAAATTCCATGATGTCCTATTTGGAGTAGTGAAACCCTAGAATCCAAAGCTCTAATACCAAATGTTATGAAACCAGCTCACAAAAATATAGAAAAGAAAGATCAACACTTTAGAAATCAGCCTCTTTGAGGGGGAAACCTCCTTTACATTACAGAAACGAACAATTCTTGGATGATACAAATGAAAATACCTTCTTTCTATATATAGGAGTCTAAGGGATCACCATATAATCAAAGTCGACATAACAATAATAATATAAGGGCACAACAATAAAAATAGTGGGCTACTATGGGGCATAATAATAAAAATATGGGGACAATAAGGGTACAACAATTAAAATAAGAGCTACAATGACAATAGTAATGGGGGAATCACTAGTACTATAGGGACCTAACAATAGGTATTGAGCTGCCTAACTGTCCATAGCTATGTGCCACGTGATACCTTTCCATTCTAAGGGAAGACAAGTGCACTCATATATATATCGATCTTCTAACTCTTACAAGTCTGACTCTATCACTCTAGTTAGTATCACATCGAACTTACGGTGATATCCTCTAGTAGAGCATCACCACTTGATCTCTGATGTGATATTGAACCACCCTGATTTGTGGTTGTTGGGTAGCGTAGGCCCCGCGTAGCGATTTTGGGGCTCAAAGCCCACAATTTTGGGTAAAGAGTATGGGAAAGACTCCATGAAGTGTGTGGAGCACGAACTGTAAGAAGTCAAGTCAAAGGGTTGTCCGTACGAAATAATGTAAAATAATAAGAAGTGAGTCGGCCTACCCATGGTCCACCGACCATGGGAATGTATAAATAGAGCAAGGCTCTATGGTTAGAAGTTAGTTTTTTGGAAAGTAATTTGGATCTCAAAGGTAATGGGTTTATGAACAAAGAAGTCTCGAAGTGTCTGTAAGTCCGAGGAAAAGGTGTTTGTAGATAGATAGAGGCTCTGCAGCTGTGTGCACAGAGGCCTGGTAGAGTCCACAGCTGTGTGTGCAGACCCCTGCAACTAAGTGCGCAGGGAAAATCTGGTTGTATTGGCAAACAGTTGAATAAAGATAAGTTGATTCTGAAATACTGTGTTACTTCTGAAATATTGTGGATCTGGTTAATTTCTGGTTTAAATATCTGTTTGATCTGTGTGCTTATGCTTATGTTATGAGTTTATGAAAATCTATAACATTTCTGGGTGCACGCATTGGTTATCTCTATTAAATGTGTGCTTAAAGACTATAAGAAGTAGACCTGATCTATAACAAACTCAATATTAATTAGTAAGGATTTGCCTTGTTCCAGATCTATGTGGAAGCAGAGTGGTGTGAGACCATAGAACGGTGCATGAATCCTTCAGACCACATCAAGATATCGCAAGGGTGCGGAAACCTGGTTCCAACACCCTCCCCTGCTACCTCGGGTGAGACCTCAGTCCGCGCTCCATGGATTGTTGCCGAAAGGGTCGGTAACTGTGGGATTTGTTTTCTAATAACTCTTCCAAACCTGGGTCATGCCCCAATAAGCCAACAGTGGCCCCACGCACTACAATTCACCTTGTATATCCTCTCGAGCTCACCAGTTCTATATCTGCATACCACAAGTTTGGAAGTTCGTACCACATACAAATATTTTCTAAACTTCAAATGCATCAAATATATAGTAATTTTCACATACCATCTAGACCCCATGCTCATCCTAGCAGAAGTCGGATCTCCTTAATAGTTCATTCCACTATACAGATAGTCATCTATGTACAATGGAATATGGTCCCAATGTGTAAAGAACTAAGGTTGGAACATCCATCCTACTCCCCCCACTCCACCTTGTCATAGTAGTTTCCCCCACTAGCATACCTTGGGATCCTGTGGGCCCCAATCACAGATCTGTACATGTGATAATATGGTTAGGATCTTCTCAAAGAAGAATGAGCACACAACCATCCCAAATGAATAGGTCTCATTAGCTCATTTCCTGCATAGTTCTAATAGTCCTTTTAGAAACAATAACATCATTTGGGCCCACCCATACTAGGTCCCTTCCAATACACACTCCACAAGCATCATTTTCCCCCCATTGATGTGATGAAAGAAATGACTACCCAAGATCCGCAACACTGTTGTATATGTAACCAATCTCTTGAGCCTCTCTAAGTCACTAATATGGATGGTTTTTCCTTTTACATGAACACCTAATACACAATGACGATTCATAAATTTCCATATATGCCTCCTACAATGCAGCAGTGGATGTATCTCCTCCAGCATCCCCAGGGAGGGAAATAATATCAAAAAGTATATGTCTTGGATAGTGATCCCGATCTTATGCCCCTATACTAAAAAGGCCTCCTGGCTCATGTCTCAATAGCTCACAATCCTTAATAGCAAGGGCTCACAAACCATCATCAATGGGTTATCCAAGAACTTCAACACCCCATATCATGCAAAAACCCCTCTTACTTCTTGATTCCCTTGAATCTCAACATGAAGAGTTTCCAAGTACCATTCTCACCACAACACCTGTAGCTCTACCATACTTGCAGCATACCATTATGTTTTGTTAGTTCAGAGCCAAAGGCATATATTTATGGTTCAAATCTCGAGCTAAACTGAGACCCCCCATCCTTCTTTTCCTCTCAGCCCATAACACAACATTTTCCCTCAAAATTTCATTGGACACATTTATTTCCCCAGTTTATGTGTTCTAGAATGAAAAACAGGGTCCTGAAAGTGTGCTCTAATTATGAGGAAGAGCAGGGTTTCCCCTCGTAAGATGAAGTCGCAATATGAAAATCTATTCCACGAAAATTGATGACTAAGGTTAGGAAATGTACCTCCAACTCACAGATCCAAATTCTAATGTTCAGTTTGTCCACTACAATCTCCATAAAATTTAGGGCCTTCTCCTCCTCTCCAAATTCTCCAACAACTCACTATGCAAATGAATTGGATTTGGGGGCAAGAAGCCCTTTTATAGGAAAAATGCTAGTCTTTTATGTCGCCCATTGTGACCAAACTGTTAGCACCGTTGGAAATCTCTCACTGAGTTCTATCATGGGTATCCATTTATTTTTGGTAATTTGACACTTCACAAGGAGGCCATTTTTTCCATGAGATCTCACTTTTCCACCTATTAAAATCAAATTTATTTATCTGATCCACCCATACTCTGGTACCATTTTATCTGTACACGAGTTGACTCATGTGTCGATATTCATCATCAATAACCATTATTTACTCATGTCTTTATGGTCCCCTCCAGGCTTCCCCTATGGTGTAGCATCATTGAGTCACCCTTGCGTCTATAGAGTTTGTTCTAAGTCCCCTTAAGTCTTGTTAGAGTATATCATTCATGGTTGTGTCACATTCATCCCATCGTGTTCATATATGGCCTCTAGCTACACTGCCTCGTCCTTGAAAATCCCCAATCTGAGTAATTAACCATCCCCTCTAGAATCGAGTTAGTCACTACCTGGTCAACCATGCATATTATACTCTAAGAAGGGAATTCGACAGTCTTCCACTCACCTTGTTTCCTTCCATCATCATCCCTAGTGTCAGTCCATCACTCACTTTACTAAGGTTCCTCATTGCCTCAACTTTGGTGATCCCTCTTCTACCGATTTCAACACATTTATTCCAGAAGTGTGGTCTAGAGGGCATTGTACCTTGTTTCCAACCTTCATATTTATTCGGTGCCTCGTATCAAGCAAAGGGAATCATCATTTCCTTTGGGTTGGTTATTTTTTATGTGCCTGATGCCAGCTCCTTATCACACAATTGAGACCGTACACTTGATGGTCAGGTGATCCAGATGATTGTACCAATGATTCTCGGGTGTGTGTGAGATGTTACAGACCTCATGATGGGGTGGCCCTTCAAGTAGCCCTCCACATGCCTAAATGTCCACATATGTGATGGGTTTGTTTTTAGCCAATTGTAGTGCCCACAACATGCATGTCTCCTTTAGATCTTTAGAGCCCTTTCCTATTTGGCAGGGCTTCTTTGGTAGTGATCGTCGCTCACCATGTCAGCTTGAGGGTAATTATGTCTAGTGCACTCAGATGTTGTTGTATTCAATCCTAGCATATATCTTTCCAGGAACATTATGTATATGGGATTCATTGTATTATTTTCTAGCCCATTGATGCCAGCATATCATGTATCATGTACTTTGTATATCAGTCCCACATTGTTGGGCTCACCATTATTCATTGTACTCAGTTATCTTGATGGGTATGGTTATACCTCCCCCGCCTCATTTGAGATCATGTACTCCAAAATAAAAGGATACTTCTACCAATTTAGTAGGCCTCACCCCCTCCATTCCTCTATCCTTCCTTGTATTGCTTCAGCTATATCCCTCCCTCTCTCTCTCTCTCTCTCTCTCTCTCTCTCTCAGACATCCCTTTAGCATCTTGTGGAAGTGTAACCTACGACGTATTTCAGTCATATGATTTTCTCCTAACACTCATACATTAAGGGGAAATATGTTATCTCCAAAAAATGATCTCCTAGCCATTTCTAACTAGGTGGATCGAAATACACCATGTAGGATTAATTTTACCATAGTAAAATCACTTTCATCATGGGAAATAATTCAATAAACCATTTTGATTAAATTATTTCCAATTAAAATTAGAAAAACCTATGAGACTAATTGAATAAATCATTATTTATTTTAATTTTCTCCGGCAATAATTATTAAATCATTATTTGATAAATATTCCTTGTCAGATTTGACTAAATCACCTAGGAATAATTAAATAAATCACAATTTATTTATTATTCTTTAATTCTATTATTGGAATAACTTGTTAAATCACTATCTAATAATTATTTCAATTTCACACCATTCTTAATCCTCGGGAAATAATTAATAAATCATTTTTATTTGTTAATTATTTCTAAATAAATATATTTGACCATTTCGAATATCTTTTCCCTCTCGAAAACATAATAAAGTATTCCTAACGGTTAGATCTTGATTTTGTCAATAGAAATTTATTATTTTCCATTTTCAAGATAAACCCAATACTTTGTTATAAATAAGAGGGTAAACTATTCATTCTTTACCATGATCATCATCGTCGCCATTATTATCTTACATGTGAGCTTCCACTAGAATTCTACATACCGTTTTTGGTTTTTCATATTGAGAGAGAGAATCAATCACTGAAGCATCAAGGACATCAAAGGACCCATCCCATCAAGGGGGATTTCAAGACCCTTTGTAGTTCTCCTTCACTAGGTGTTACGAATAAAGTTTATTATGCATTTAAAAATCTTTCAATATCGGGTTATTACATTGGATTTCTATTGTTGTTTACTATTTTGGATCGCATATATCATTTTACTGTAGGTTTTTCTCATTCTATCATTACAGATATGAAGTGTAAGAAGACACAAATTGTTGTTAGGGTCACTTGTCACCAGAGACTTAAGTGAATTATTTTTTGTACAGCTTCCAAGAAATTTCATACTAACAATGTGCCTCAAATCATATCTCTCTCTCTCTCTCTCTCTCTCTCTCTATAATATATATATATATATATATATATATATACATACATATATATATATATTATATATATATATATATATATATATATATATATATATAATATATATATATATATAATATATATATATAATATATATATATCTTAAGAAGAGACACAAGAAGCACATTATGGACTCATATATGGCTTGGTAACATGATTTTATATGCTATTGGTCCTATCCTTTCCAATATCACAAAGATTCCACAATATCGAGGTGCTAATTTGGCACAACTGTCCCATCTCATAGTGCTTCATTTAGGTTTAAGCCACACATATACATGGTCACCCACCTGGAATTCCTTGAAACTTATCTTTCCATCTGCATAAACTTTCTACGTATATTGAGAAACCCTTAAAATGTGTCATACCTTCTTTACTTCCTACTCCATATATATTAAGATATCAAGTCCTAGTACCAACTTATCATTCGGGCTACTCCAATTAGTAGCAATTCAACATTTTTTCCCATACAACACATCAAAAGGATTGATTTTTATCGACTCATGGTAGCTATTGGTGTAAGTGAATTACACTAAATGGAGTTATTCCTCCCACTTAGTTGGTTGTTGTATCACATACATGCGAAGCATGTCCTCCAACACTTGATTCACTCGTTCAGTTTTCCCAACAATTTGGAGGTGATACGCTATGCTAAACTAGATTTGGGTACCTAATATGGTAAAGAGAGCCTTCCAGAATGCTGATGTGAACTTCACATCCCTGTCAGAAATTATTACTTTCAATATCCCACACAAACGAAAGATATCTCTCATAAATATTTATGCAATTTGAACAGTTCGGTATGACAATTTGACAGGGATGAAATGTGCTACTTTCTCAATTTATTCACCATGACCATAATCAATTCATTTTTCTTCTTGGACCTAGGCAAACCCATTATGAAATCTAGTGTAATAGTATCCCACTTCCATTCCAGCACGAGAAGGCGATGAAGTAGCCGAGTTGGGTGTTGGTGCTCTACTTTGACTAGCTGGCATTCCAAACACTTAACTAGATATTCCATAATTCCCCTTCTCATGTACCTAACCAAAAATAATTCTTCTTGATTGCACATAATAGTTTTTGGTAACCAGGGAATTCATCTAGTAAAAATGGCTTAACAACTATCTGATTTGGAACAAATATTCTACGTTTAAAGGTCAATAAATTATGGTAATTTATGTCATAATTAGATTATTATCCAACATTTTCATATCTTTACTCTGCTCCGACAAAAAATCATATTCGATATCTCTAAGGGCATCATCCTTAATCTGTTCAAAATAATCATATTTCACGTGACTGTAAGCAATCTCATAGACATCATGCAATTTTCTACTTAGTGCATATGCCACGTGATTCTCCTTTCCTTTCAGATGTTTGATTTCAAAATAAAAATCGCTTAGAAATGTGTTCCACCTAGCTTGACATGCATTCAAATTGAGTTTCGTAAAGAAGCTAGATAAACTACCATAATCTATCATCAGCAGAAATCTTTTCCCTAACAAGTAATGCCGCCTAAACTTAAGAGCATGAATAATCATAGTTAACTATAAATCATAGGATGAGTATATTTGTTCATGTTCCTTTATCTTGTGGGATTCATAAGCTTTTAACCTACCCTCTTGCATTAAAAATCCTCTAATTACCTCCTCACAAGCATCTGTACACATGATAAATTCTTTATCCGTGTGTGCAATTTTTAACATGGGGGAGATTGTGAGAAAATACTTCAATTTTCCAAAACTGTGTTGACATTCCTATGTCCACTTAAACATTTTTCCCTTCCTTTGTAGGGAGGTTATGGGGTAGGAAATCCTCCAATAAAGTGACAGTAATACCCAACCAACCCCATAAAAGATCTAATATCTACGATGTTCTTGGGAACAGACCAATCCATGATGGTTTTGATTTTCCTAGGGTCCATAGGTAGACCTTCAAAAGAAATAACATGTCCCAAATATTTAATTTGTTCCTTAAAGAAATCACATTTGCTAAATTTAGCATAAAGTTGATTCTCCCTTAGGGTCTACAACACTACCCGAAGATGTTCCTCATGCTCCTCTAGGTTTCTTGTATAGATCGAAACATCATCGATGAAAATCAAAATGAATTTATCTAAATAAGGGTGAAAAATACCATTTATCAAGCTCATAAATGTGGTCGGGGTGTTGATAAGGCTGAATGGTAGAAAAATGAATTCGTCATGACCATAGAGGGCTCAGAATGTTGTCTTATAAATATCTTCCTCCTTAATTATGATTTGAAGGTAACCTGACCACAACCAATTCTTAAAAACACAGTAGCGCCTTTCACTTGGTCAAATAGATCATTGATTCTTGGTAGCGGGTACTTTTTTTATAGTTAGATTGTTTAGTTGTCGATAATATATACATAATCAGAAGGTACCATCTTCCTTTTTCACGAATAACATCAAGGCTCCTTAGGGTGATACACTTGGACGAATATATCCGTTATCGAGTAACTCTTGCAGCTTTATTTTCAGCTTTGTTAACTCAAGGATTCTCATGCAGTAAGGCATTTTTGATACTAGGGCTTCTCCTTAGACTAGCTCTATTGTAAAATCTATGTTATTCTTTGTTGACAACCCTAGAATTTCTTCTAGAAACACATAAGCAAGTTATCGTACAATTGTTATATTGTCGAGGGTAGTTATCTTGTCTTTAGAGTTGGTGTACCCAACTTGCACCACATAAATTTGGCAGCCCTTTCGTATACATTTTTTTAATCGATTTTCTGTGATAGGCAACAACTTTATACCCCTTTGTGTACCTTGTATATTTTTCCTATCCCCCACTTTAGTAAGAAAACTACCAGGTCTTCACCTTACAATTCACTAAGGACCAATGTTTCTCCAACTAGTCCATACCAATTAACATGTTATAGGATCCTAAGGGTAATATATTTAAAACCACCTTATTATGTTCACCTCTGATTTCTTCATAACAAACCTCTACCTTGCCATTCACCTTTCTCTTTGCACCAATGGCCAATTTCACTATCCATGGGCTCCTAAATTTAACACTTTTCACCTAACATAACTCAACTACCTTTGGTTTAATATAGCTCAAAATGGAACCCGGGTCTACTAAAATAGAGACAGAGTGGTTAGCTAATTTACATTTGAATTCCACCATCGTTGGCTCGTACTTGGCTTGGTGATCCTCCAATCCAAAATTAATTCGTGGAATACTCTTTTCCACTTCCCCAACCATAGAGGCTTCCTGAATATTAGAAGTTGGTTCCACTCTGGTACAATGAGGGATACTTTTATAGTATTGGTGCTCCCCACAGTCCCAACATTGCAAAGGAGGATTCTTGATTTATTTAAGTCCATCTTACTCGATGCCTCCGTTTCTCTATTTTCATTCTGGATTTTATATTTCTATTGACTTTTCCAAAGAGGTCGACTTGTTTTTTTCTTGTATACACCTTTGTTTCCAATGACTTTCACATTCGCGGTATTTTGGAATTTCATATGTCCCTTCTTTTTTGGCAAACCTTTACTAGACTCCCCTTTTTGCTTCATCTACTAGTAACAAATTCAAGATTTTTGGATGGCTTTGTCCAACGTTTTCGAGTTGTTGAATTCCAGTCTCTCTTTCATGAAAGCTGGTAAACTGCTGGTGAAATACTTCACTTTGGGATTTTCCTCCCAAATATAAGGAACATATCTTAATAGTGAAGTAAACTTCATGATAAACTCATCCATAGGCTGTTGTCCCAATCTCAAGTCATGGAACTCCATCACTTTTTAATCATAAAAGAATTTTTTAAGTACTTATCTTTAAAATGTTTTTGAAAGTTGTGCCATGTTACCTCTTTCTCATTGATTCCTTGAACCATTTTAATTTCCTCCCAACATAATGTCGTTTTACCCTGTAACTGGTAGATTGCTAATCTAGCCTTAAGATTTCCACCATAATCATAGATCTGAAAATATTTATTCATGTAATTAAGCATACTTCAACAACCTCTTATGTTTCTCTATCAAACATTGGAGGTTTAATTTATTTAAACTCCCCTTGAAGTTCAACTTTATTCCTTTTATTTTCTTTGCCTCCTGAAGCATTTTTAGGTTCCTCTTCATTATCCATTCGACCTCCTTCAACCTCTAGGTTTTCCTCCCCTTATCACTGCATCTTAGCTCCATTTCCATTCTCTAGGTTGGGGTTTATATGATTTTGGTTCTACCTATATGAAATTATTTTCATAATCCTTTCTTGCTTAAACCTCATTCTTTCATTATCGGCTCTCAGGTTTGTTATTTTAGCCCTTAACTGTTGGACTATTTCCAACAAGAGCGCGTTTGTGTTAGGAGTATTTTTGTCTAGCTGGACCTGCATTTCTAGAGGGTATCCCATGTGAGGCCTAGGCCCAACCCCTACTGATATTCTCCTAGGTGGGGTGGCTCCAGCTCCTCCTCTCATCATATTCTGCTACCTCTATGCAGCATTTAATACTATTGTTAATTCTCAAGTGCCCAATTAGGCTCCGGCTTTGTAAATTTTCTTTGATACCACGTGTAACATGTTCAACATCATAAAAAAATGTCATACTTACAATAAAACAAGGTAAATAAAAGGAAATTTAATTGTTTAAACACCAAGGATATGTATTAACTAACATACATTATTATAAGTTTACAACAATCAAATATATGGTCCTAGCTCCTATGTCATGGTTTAAACTTCACAATGAATGATTTTTTTATATGTTGCACATATTGGTATTAAATCAAACTCATTTAATATGAACCCCCCTATATGAAGCTATACTAAACATCATTATTATTTGAAACCCCAACTCTATATTAATAGTATGTTAATTGATACTTTCTTGAAACTTTCCAAGGGCTACTGGCAACACGTACATTAGACAATTGACATCTCCATCGTTGTTGATCTTGGTACCCATCTGACTGTTTCAATGGCTCAGAGGACAGTGAGGGTATACTCCCCCCCAAACTCTGTCGAGAAACTTTCATTTTATTGTTGCATGGGTTGTTAGGTCCCTATAATAATAGTGATTCCCTCATTACTATTGTGATTGTATCCCTTATTGTTATTATTGTGTCGCTATTGTCCACATATTGTTGTTAGTGTGCCCCATAGAAGCCCACTATTGTTATTATTGTGCCCTTATATTATTATTGTTATATCAGCTTTGATTATATTGTGACCCTTTAGACCCCTATATATAGAAAGGAGGCATAGCCATTTGTATCTTCCAAGAATTATTCATTTGTGTAATGTAAAGGAGGTTTCCCCCTCAAAGAGGCTGATTTAAAAGTTGTTTATCTATCTTTTATTCTATTTTGTGAGCTGGTTGCATACCATTTGGTATCAATGTTTTGGATTATATGGTTTTCACTGCTCCAAACAAGTCATTGTGGAATCACTATAACATTTTTTTTGCGACGTTTTAGAAGCTAAAAAATACCCATTTTAGAAAAAATCTTGATGATCCTTGGGTCTAAATTCTTTGTATATTTTCTGAGATATGATCTAAGGAAGTTAGGGTTTTTTTAGGTGCCGAATTACATCCTAAACAGGTGACCTCGGGAAAATCCTCATAACATTCTCTCCCAGTATCATATTGAAATTTATTAACAAATTGCAGAAAGAGGATGGACTGTACTTTTTTGTGCATTATCTTCAAGTTCAAATGTTGAAACAGTGACACGTGGCACTTCATACAATTCACTCTACTGAAACAGTGTATAATTAGGTCATCTTGGGATATTGGGCATAACATTTTCATGGAGAGCCCAATTTCGATCACACTGGTGGCATTGGAAAGAGGACTCAAAGGGATACCACAGTTCGCAATTTCAAACCTTGGCGATATGAAATATCATAGATACATCAAATTCAATATCGAGCTCCTAAAATGTGAGAAACGTTGTGTAGTTTTTTTTTAATTTTGTGTAAGTTTGGTTTGAAAAACTAGTTTGAAGGAATTCAAAGGGCATAGTGAAGCATAATTATCATTAATCTATGTCCCAATGAAAGAAAATGGAAACACCTATTAAGAAACCTGAAAACTCATGACTCATGAACAAGAGGATGAAATGAAACATGATAGATCAAAATTACAAGACCAAGTGCAACAAAATTCACTCTCACAAAATGTAATAGAAGCTAAGATGGATGGTTTAAGGAAAGGTGTGGAAGCCAAGATAGATGGCGTGGAAGATAAGATCGATGATTTAAAGAAATGCATGGAAGCTAGGATGAATGACATATAAGCTAAGATGGATGGTTTAAAGAAAGGTGTGGAAGCTAAGATGAATGACGTGGAAGCTAAGATGGAAGGAAAAATTGAAGATTTGAAGATAGATTTGACAAAGTTGCTACAGGAAATGTTTACTAATGGTTAAAGGGTAGTAAATTAAACTCATGATGAGAAAAAAAGAAATGTTAATCATGATTTCATAGACTTTTGGATTCAGGACCCATCATGTTCCGAAGATCGATATGAGGAACTTTGATGGCAAGGATGTCGTAACATGGATACTACAGATGGAACAATATTTTGATCTCCATAATGTGAAAAACACACAAAAAGTACGCATTGCAACTTTATATTTGGAACAAAATCATTTTTTATGGTATCGATGGCTTTGCTCTCATAAACAAATTGTCACTTGGGAAATTTTATGGAATAAATGATAGCACATTATGAGGATACAAAAAGAAACACCTTTTTTAGCCAATTGATAAATCTCAAACAAAAGGGTTCAATGATGGAGCACATTGAGGACTTCCAAAAATTGAATATAAGGGTAAAATATATTCCATAGGAGCATAGGATTGATGTGCTCATAGGGACTTTAAAGGATAACATTCAACATTAGGTTTGCCTTTGGGAACCTAATTCATTGGAGAAAGCATTCAGGTTGGCAAGAAAAATGGAAAGGAAAATTATGGCAACCAGAAAGCCTATCACTCAAAACTATAAAGATGGAAGTGTTATTGACCCTATCCTTCCACAACCTACAAGGATGACACCACAAAAATTGGAAGAAAAAGGAGCAAAAGGGCTTTGTTACAATTGTGATAGAAAATACAGTAAAGGTCATAAGTCTATTGAGAAGAAATTATTTTACATATATTGTGAAGAGGAGGAAGGAAAAGAACAAGAAATGTCAAAAGTAGAGGATATACACCCGGAAAAGACCCTAGAGAAAGAAGATACGAATCTGACCATATCTTGTAATAGTTTTGATTGATTCGGGCAGTACCCATAATTTTATTCATTGTAAGATAGCCGAGGAATTGAATCGGTTCCTATATCCAGCACCAAAGTGTCAAGTGATGGTTGCAAGTGGAGGAACTATAAATTGCTCTAGAAAGTGCCATAATGTCAAGATATCCATGGGAGAATATGTATTGAATAGCCCAATTCTCCCCATTCAAATGGGCGGTGTTGATTTTGTAATAAGAGTCCAATGGCTACAATCCTTGGGTACAATAGCTTTTAATTTTCAAGAATTTTTCATGTAATTTTGTATGGAAGGAAAGGAAGTTGAATTAAGGGGTATAAACCAGGAAAGATAATCATCTCTAATGGAATGAAAAAGCTTCTAACGAAAGCACAATGAGGCATGATTGCACAATTATATTCGCTGGAGGTTTCCACATTGAAATCATCTATTTGTCCAGATCTCCAAAACAATTTGTACAATCATTCCAAGGTATTTGAGACTCCAAAAGGCCTCCCACCTATTCTTGATCATGATCATGCTATTCATTTGATTCGGGGAAGTGTTCGTCCAAAAATCAGGCATTACATATATCCCTATGCCCAAAAGAGTGAAATTGAACATATGGTTGTAGAAATGCTAGAGGTTGGTATAATTTAACCTAGTCAAAGTTCATTCTCTGCTCTAGTAGTATCGGTGCACAAGAATGATGGATCATGGCACATGTGTCGGGATTATAGGGAGATCAACAAGCTCACTATTAAAGATAAATTTCCCATTCATGTCATTGATGAAGTATTGGATGAATTGCATGGATCATTTTACTTCACCAAGTTGGATCTTCATTCAGGATATCATCAAATTAAAATGAAGACTGAAGGCATTCCGAAAACAACATTTTGAACTCATGAGGGTCATTATGAATTTTTGGTCATGCCTTTTGGCCTTACCAATGCACTTTCTACATTTCAAAGTTTGATGAATTCCATTTTCAAAATCTTCCTTAGAAAAATTGTGCTAGTATTTTTTGATGATATACTAATCTACAACAAGTCTTGGAAGGATCATGTTCAACATGTTGACACGATTCTCAAACTATTGGAGGAAAAACAATTATATGCAAAAATCTCCAAATGTATTTTTGGAGTACAAGAGGTGGAATATCTACGTCATATTGTATCTCATGAAGGTTTTAAGGTAGACCCTAGCAAAATTAAAGCCATTAAGGAATAAAAAATGCCCACATCCATAAAGCATTTGTGAGGATTTCTGAGGTTGATAGGGTATTATCGCAAATTTGTTAAGAATTATTGGAGAATAGCGGCACCTCTAACAACATTATTGAAGAAAGATGCATTTTCATGGACTCCAAAAGAAGCAAAGTTGTCTGCACATATTAAAGAGGCAATTCGTCAAGCACTGGTCTTAGTTATGCTAGACTTCCCAAAAACCTTTATTGTAGAATGTGATGCCTCAAGAAATGGAATTGGTGTTGTTTTAATGCAAGAAGAAAGACCCGTTGGTTTTGAAATGCATTCAATCAAAGGAAACTATTTACATGGAGCTATTTATGAGAAGGAAATGTTTTCAATACTACATGCACTTAAGAAATGGCAACCAGACCTAATGGAAAGACACTTCAAGGTAAAAACAGATCATGATAGTGTTAAATATTTTTTAGAACAAAGATTATCTTTAGAAGAGTAGAAAAAATGGGTCACAAAGATGTTGGGTTATGACTTTCAAATCATCTATAAAAAAGGGAAGCAAAATGTTGTGGGAGATGCACTCTCAAGAAAGGATGAGTATGTGGAAACATTACTTTGTGCCATTTCTGTTATCCAACCAGATTGGATAAACGAGGCAAGGGATGAATAGAAGAATGACGAAGAAGTGTGGGCACTCATTCAAAAGATACAACAAGATCCCAATTCATTTAGTACATTTAGATGGAAAAACTATTCGTTACGATATAAAGATCGCTTATACCTATGTAAGAATTCCCAACTCAAACAAAATATTCTTATGGAATTGCTCACTTCTCCCTTAGGAGGGCACTCAAGGTTTTCAAAAACTTACCATAGGCTTAAGAAGGATTTTTTTTCGGATGGCCTTAAATCAGATATTCAAAAGTGTGTGGTGGAATGTCTTCTTTTCCAACAAACTAAAGTTGAAACAATTAATACCCGAGGTCTATTACAACCTTTATTCATTCCAAGCCAACGTTGGGAGTAGGTTTCAATGGATTTTATTACAAGTTTACCCAAGTCCGAAGGAAAGAGTTTCATCATGATGGTAGTTGACAGACTTACTAAGTATGCACACTTTTGTGCATTATCTCATCCATTTAAATCCAATACAGTTTCTACTGCATTTATGGAAACAATTCAAAATCTACATGGAATCCCAAAGATTATTGTAAGTGATAGAGATCCCATTTTCACTGGAATTTTTTTGACAAAATTATTTTCTTGTCTCCGTAATCAATTAGCTCATAACTCATCTTATCATCCTCAATCTGATGGGAAAAGTGAGATAGTAAAAAAATGTTTAGAAGGATATCTTTGTTTCTTTGTCTTTGATAAAAAGACACAATCAGGCAAATGGTTGCGTCTGGCTGAATGGTGGTGTAACACTTCCTTCCATTCTGTAGCAAAAATGACCCCATTTATGGCATTTTATGGATATTATCAACCATCCATCACATCATATTTAAGAGAAAATTCTAAGGTTCAAGCAATGGAAGATCACATCAAGCATCAATAACAAGCTCTCCAACTCTTAAAGGATAACCTCACTTTGATGCATAATATAATGAAACAACAGGCACATCAACGTCACAATGAAAGAAGTTTTGATGTAAATGACTGTATTCCTATGCTACAACCATATAAATAAATGTCCTCAAAAAAGTTAAGAAGGATAATAAATTATCACCAAAGTATTATGGTCCATATAAGGTGTTGCAAAAGATTGGTACTATGGCATACAAATTGGAACTTTTTGCAACTTCACAAGTGCATCGAGTTTTCTATGTTTCATGTTTAAACAAGGTTATAGATGACAAACTCTGAGTTCAAACAATATTGTCACAACTTGACAAGGAAGGAAAAATCGTAGTGGAACCTAAAGCAGTCACAGAAACAAGAACTTGATTGCTACGAAATCAATCAATTTTGGAGTTTTTCGTCAAGTGGAAGAACTTACCCACTTAAGATTGCACATGGGAGGATGAAAATTTTATAGAGAAGCATCCAAAACTACTCAAGCATTGAGGAAAATACTTTTTTCAAGGAGAGAGGCATGTTAGGTCTCTATAATACAAGTGATTCCCCCATTACTATTGTCATTGTAGCCCTTATTGTTATTATTGTGCCCCTATTGTCCCCATATTGTTATTAGTGTGCCCCACAGAAACCCACTATTGTTATTGTTGTTCTCTTATATTATTATTGTTATATTGGCTTTGATTATATTGTGACCCCTTAGACTCCTATATATAGAAAGGAGGTTTAGTCATTTGTATCATCCAAGAATTATTCATTTGTGTAATGTAAAGGAGGTTGCCCATTGAAGAGACTGATTTTGAAGTCTTTTATCTATATTTTCTTCTATTTTGTGAGCTCGTTGCATAACATGGGTTCATGGCACCGCTATATATCCAATGACACTTTTTCCATCCTTTTTCTCATAGACAACTTCTTATCACAGTTTAATCTTCATATACTCATTGCAGATGAGTTTTGTAATGTCATTGTGAATACCCTGTTACTAGAGCCTTTTCTTCTATTTTGTGAGTTAGTTGCATAACATGTGTGAGTTTTGTATTTTCATTGTGAATACCCTTTTACTAAAGACTTTTCTTCTATTTTGTGAGTTAGTTGCATAACATGTGTTAGTGGCACTGTTGTACATCCAATGATAGTTTTTCCATCCTTTTGCTCATAGACAACTTCTTATGGCAGTTTAATCTTCATATATGTGAATACCATTTTACTAAAGCTCAAAACAATTCATGACAGTACTCTATTGGTTGAACGAATTTATTTAATACCACATGCAACTTAACTATGGGACCAATGCTTGGTTACAAGAGGGTGTTGGATAATATTCACGTAACACTTTGCGACTTTTTCTAGAGCATGTAGTCACCTATTTATATCATTTTCTGAGTTGGGTATTCTAAGGGTTTTCTCATTTTCCTTCATAATTTTGATTGGCCTGACAAAAATGTCAATTTTCCTTCGATAACTGTTGTTAGGGAACTGTTGTACCCTAACACTTGAGTTCTCTTTAATTATATAAATTTTGATTGGCCTGACAAAAATGTCAATTTTCCTTCGGTAACTGTTGTTTGGGAACTGTTGTACCCTAACACTTCAGTTCTCTTTAATTATATAATGACATGCTAATTAGATTATACTTGGTACCCTTATCATTTTCTTTTGTTGTGTAGGTATTACCCTCTATTGAGGTTGATGGTCATGTCATTTTTATGTTTTGTTCGTCCCCGAAAAATCAAAAAGATAATTAACCAAGTTCCCTCTCCTGTTTCCAAGTTCACTTGGAAAACCTCGTGGTCTAGCCTAACAACCTTGCAGTCTTTCAAATGAGTTATTTTCTTGTTTGCCAGAGGGATTCACTTGGAAAACCTCATGGTCTAGCCTAACAACCTTGCAGTCTTTCAAATGAGTTATTTTCTTGTTTTCCAGAGGGGTTCGTTCACACCAGTAATTATGCTCGAGGGTTTGAGAATATTCAATCAACTTTCTATATGTTGTAGTGTACAAACCTTGCGGTGATTTTCTCCTTAAGCAAGTGAGGCCAAGTTCATCTAGTTGTGTTGCTAGCATTAAAATAATGTTTTCAGTTGTGGAAAGTTTATATTGTCTTTATGTATGTACTATGTTTAAGCTACCTCTCACCCTGAGGAAAAACAGATTTATAATTCTCTTGGAAAACTGAACTCATGTTCCGAATTTAGTTTCTTAAAAAGTTTTCAGAATTCCTCAACAAGACTATATTTTTAGTACTTCCTCATTATATATGTTTTCTTATTCATTATTATTATGAATATTTACAGTATGGAATCTGTTGCTACTTTTCTCCTCAGGATAATCTGTCATTTATTACATTTTTCTTCTGCAACTTGTCTATTAATTGTTTTAGATAGCTACCATTTTTGTGTACGAGTGTTTATAATTCTATTGCAGGATTACCTACCAGGGTTTCTGTAATGAACTAGTTAAGCTCATTCTTCTCGGACAGTCGAGAAGAACAGAGGGTTTCCGTGTTTCTCTTTCTTGTTCGTCCAAATTCCTATATTCTTTTGCTCCAAGGGTATCAAACTGTCTAGCTGTTTGGTTAACACCCGCAAGCCGAACTAACCTAACCCAAGAGCAAGTCCCTTCTCTTTAATAAACGTCGATCATTATGCCATAGTCCATAGGGTTATTTATCTGTCTATTGAAACTTATCCAAGTATACAAATAAACTTTTTTATCTCACTAATAGTACTGATGCAGAATTAGCATATTCACCGCAGAATTAGCATATTCACCGTTCTTATACCGTGCATGTTAATCTCTCTTATTTAGTTTTACGTTGTATAAATTGACCAGAAAAGTTTCAGAGACAAGAAAACAGTTCCAGTATTGAACTCGGATATTTATATATATGCCCATACACAGAACATTCTTTTCAACAACCGAAATGAAATAATTATCTCAGCTGAATGGATAAAATAGGAACTCAATCGGAAGAGTACCCTCCACCTTTTGAATGAGATCGGAAATCACGTTATGATTGTCCCCCAAGCTTCCCCAACTACCAGAGTAGTTTAGTGACAATGACCTCAAATTGCAGACATCAAGACCCTTCTCCTTTCCAGTGTAAAAATTGTCTTTTGTGGAATCTTCCACTGGGTCCAGCCGAACTCAGGGATTCTCTCGACCTACAGTGTACTGCTACACTTGTCTGGATCCATTCTCCTCTTTTTCTCTTTCGTGAAAAGAGTAAGCAGGAAACCACTCTTCCCACTGAAACCCATTTATCTCGAGGGAAGAGAGAACCAACAATCATAACTTCCCTAACTACCAAACAGTTAGACAAATTTGTGTCCTTCCTGAGAGTTCCCACCCTCATCCTCCTATTAACAAAATATGCATCTAAATATATTCATCATAATCTTTTTAAACTTAGATTAAGTTTCTACAGGCTTTCCTCCCAGCCTATATATTAGAATTCTGATTAACTAAATAATTAACGGAAGGTAAGGTAAACTGAAATAGTCAACTTGTAATGGCCAGGTGTAACATTTATGTTTTTTTTTTTAATTTTAATAATTTGAAAAATAGAATAACTTGGAATATTTGATTCGAAAATTTTAATGACTATTAACTGTTACTATCATTTAATTTATATAAATATGTTATTATTAAAAAACAAACAAAAACGAATTTTTATAACTAAACTTATCCCATATTTCACTATATAAGAACTAAACGCTATATAAATTAACCTCGTTAAAAAAATGGTAAACTTTTTTTTTCAAAAAATCAGAATATTTGAGTGTTTGAATCTATTTTTATGGTGTAAATGAATTCAGTATGATCAAGAAACAGTCAGCACCCAAAATCTTCAAATTTGACAATTGTAATCCAAATTTTCCAGTTTCTTTTTTTTTAATTTTATCATAATCCTACAAATTTTTCTATTATTTTGTAAACTCTTTAAAGTATACTTTTCATAATATTTTGAAATTGGGATACCATTTAAGTCAAGCAATTGATCACCACACTGTTATTTGTCATAATTTCGAGATATTTTAAAAATTAGTATGCCAATAAGTTAAGTCCAGTGATACACAATCAAGGCAATATGAGTCACATGGAATAAGAAGAGGAAAAGATTATGTATAAATGGGCACATACATTATGGGCATGAGTGATCTTTGTAATACTATTTTAGTTTTATCTAAACGTGGAGGTGTGAGAATACGTTATAAAAAAATAGTTGTGTCATTGAAAGATAGAACAATGTGATGCATTAGATTGTGGATATGTTGAACGTTTAGAGTAGTGAGTAGGTTAGTTTATATAGGGTTTATTCCTTATATCTGTTGGAACTACTACACACCTATATAAGGACTATTAGTTAGAGCATGCGACTACATGCAACTACCACACATTTACATTTACATGAAGACTCTTAGTTAGAGCATGGGATTGCATGCAAAATTCCTTTTGCATGATTTACTCCTTGATTTGCTCTTTCTTTAACTCCGCAACTGACTAGTTATCTTCGGAACTTGTTGTAGGTGTTGAATCTGTTAGCCTCCTGCTTATAGCAGGTATTCATTTTTCATGATTGACAGTTTCATGATTGACAGTGGAAGTGCCAAAAATGTTCATCATTTTCATGCTCCAAAAGTTTCATTTTTGAAGAATTTTCAGTTAAAGGGAGGTCCAAACAGCTTAATCTTTGTCTCCCTAGGTTTCAATTTCCTGTTGTAGAATATAGAGAATCATGGTCTGTCCAAACAGCTTAATCTTGGCAGATTCTTAGATAGGTAGAGAATAAGGGTGCTCAACAGCCTAACCTGAGCCCCTGAATGAAATAAGTATAGATATAGATAAGAGGTCAGTTAAAAGAAAAAGTTGAAAAGCTGGGTTTGCTAATTCAAGTACACCCAAACCAAAAGAAGAAAAAATGTTAGGTGTATTAGGTTGGGTAGGTAGTTTGAGGTTGCAGCAGATTGGTAATCACTTGTGGTCTTGTCAAGAAGGAATCATCTCATTTACGACATTGGCACCATGGCAGTGACTTGATGGTACAACAGTGGAAGCATGACTAACTTCCCCTTCATTCCCCCAATAATCATTTACTAACATCCCCTTGAGGACCTTGGGATCCGCCCAACAAGTCCTGTTTTCAGCTCATTTGTGTGGAATGTCAAGTTAAGTTTTGACTTTCCTTCATGAAAAGAAGCCACATTTCTTGTGTAAAAATTATCTTTACACAATCCATCATTTCCCTTACATTTTCACTCCACCAAATCATACTAACTCCTAACTTTATTATTTAGCTCCCTACCTATCTCCCCTTCCCCTACTAAAACTATGTTAAACAACTCCCCTATATATACTTATCCCCTCCTCGTGGTTGAAAAATAACCATATAGTATCCGTTGGGAATGACTAAGTCTGCCTGAAATTTAATAAGAACCCTCCTTTGTTATAAAAAAATCTGTCTTTCAATGCCTTTGGACTCCTTCCATGGCATAAAAACCTCCCTCTGATCTCATGTTTTCCCTTTTCCCCACTTAAAAAACCCACTTTTCTAAAGTTCCCCCCCCTGCCGAATTAAATAATCAATAAAACGGCACGCAGGCCCCGTCCCTATCCTTCCGCCGCCTTACCTGTCCCGCCAGCCGTCCGATTGCCTGTGCCCTAACATCTACGGTGGGCGGGCCTTTTCCTGCCCCGATGTGCCAAGGGTTAGCATCCAGGAGATGGGCGGTTTTCCCATTGTACTCCCGCCACGCGTCGCCCTCCCGGCTGTGGCGGAGCCCCTTACCCTCAAACCACCTTTGCCCAAAAGCGGTGCGCCCGAAACCACATACCGCTTCCCCCCTACGTGACGTAAGCACCACATCGCCCTACCACGTCACCCTACTGACGTCATCATCCATACTGGGTCCCACTGCAGACATCACCCATCGTACCGCTAACATCACCTGCCATACCGCTGACGTCATCCGCTGAAAGGAAAGCGCGCAAAGGCGAAATTGATGCTTAGGAGGCTCGAAATCAAAAACTGAGGCAGTTTTTGATGCGCGATTAGTGCTTAGTGCTAATCGCGCATCGCTAAGGAAAATAGGCCAAAATGGAAAGTCTCAATTTACAGCAATTATTTTTGCCTAGAAAGGGCTGAAATGGGGCGATTTGACAGTTTCAAGCCTATCAGAGGAAAGATGAAGCCCCGACTCAATTAAAAGAGTATCAGTGAAGCGGCAAAGAGTATCAGATCGACACAATCAGAGCAAGAGCATTAAAGGCCATCCAAACAAAGTCAATGAATACCAGAACAGAGTTAAAGGCCATTAAAGCCGAGTCATATCAGATTTAATAAAGAATCACAATCACCTAAGAGCAGCAGAACCGACTAAGAGGTGCAGATAAGAGATTTAGGGCACAATAATTGCATATTCGACAACAGAGCTATCAAAGGATGCCACATAGCCTCATTTTTGAAGCAGCTACCCCCAGCGCAACATTAGATAGATATTTTTCATTACTTGCAAGAGAAGTTAGGTTAATTACATTTATTGCCTTAGATATTCTATTAGATCTTTTTGTAGATATTTTGCCTATAAATACAGCCCTGAACAATGTAATAAGGGTTGGTAGGTTGTTGGGTTGACCTCTCATTTGAGAGTTGCACTATAAAGATTAAGAACTTTTGTAATCAAAGATTGTTGGAATGCTTGCATCTGAACTGGCTCGTTGTGCTTTTAATGGCTAAAGAACTTGGTATGGAATTCTCGTGCTTGCTCACAGTTCAATAAGTCTTTCCTCCCTCTGTTTATCAGTTTATACATAGTTGTACCATATATATATCATAATCTAAGTTGCAGGAAGAAAGAATAGACCAGAACTGGTTTTCATGCCCTCTGTGCTCAATTCATGTAACTTTTCCATGTTTTCCTATGAATTAGTGATGAATATGCATTCTTAATTGTGCATGTTTAAGCAGGTTCCGTCACATATGAGTGTTGTATAGGAATTCTTCATTGCATTATTCAGCCTTCATCCATTTTCCCTCTTTGGCTGGATGAGAGATTCTTAATTGCCTCTCATCCCCTGACCTCCATTTCATCCTTGTTCCAGCATAAATCATTGTGCCATGTGTAGCTATCCTACTCCATATTCCCCTCTTCTACCAAAGAAAACACACGCTTCAGTTCACATTCATGAACTCCATGCCTAATGGTTTGAACTTCTTACACTTTGCATGCCAACTCTGCTTGAACAGATCAATCATCCCATTAATCAAAATAAAAACCCATGTGCATCATATCTAGCCTAAAATCATCCCTTAAACAAAGCTAAATCCTAAAGAGAGAGCCCTCTCTGACTGCTGGTAGGCTAGGACCTGCAGTCCAAAGCTTGGTTTGTGGTTACCTCGGCCGTATTCCCTTAGGAGTCAAAGGGAACAACCTGAGTGATAACATAATGGCGACTCCACTGGGAACAATCATCTGTTCATTACTATAAATCCCCATTTTTTATTAGTTTGCCTTTTGAATAAGTCCTAAACTTGTTTTGAAAAATCTCAAAATATCTAAAAATCTAAAAATATTTTGTTTCTTATTGCATATTTAGTCCTGATCTGTTTGGTGGGCAGAGATCAGGCCCTTCCAAGTTAATTTACTATCCACCTGGCGACTCCACATAATCCTCATAATAAAGACTCCATTGGAGAAATGAACCCAAGAGAAATATATGAGCAGCTCAGGATTTTGACCTGGATTATTATCCAAGAGGTCATGTTCTTTCTCTTCCATAAAATTTTGTTGTGTATATTGTATTTTAAAAACGATTTTAAATTAGATTTTCATGATTTTCCTTTTGAAAATGTTGTTGAAAATCCTTCTTTCACATTACAACAGCAGCCTTCAAATGCTGCTGAAAATCATCATACAGCCAAGGAGGAAGCAAATGTCAAAGCCAATCATTCTATCCTTGTTGATATTGAGCCCATTCAGCCAATCCCTGTACATAATCTTGTGCCTCGTAAAGTTCCTGACAGATATAAACCTCTTGTTTTGCCTCCCATGCTTAATCCTCTGCCCAAAAATCATCCTGAGCATCTCCCAAGATTTAATGGAGAAAATGGTATTACTGCACAAAAGCATATCGAAGCCTTTGAAGACTATCTTAATATATTTGAAGTGGAGGACGAGGATGTTAGTATCAGGCTGTTTGCCCTTTCTTTGCAAAGCGAAGTTAGGACTTGGTTTAAAGCATTGCCTGAGGCTAGCATTTCTAATCTTCAGCAGTTTTCCAAACTCTTCCTTGATAGATGGATGATCAAGCTTAATTTCCTCTTGCTCATTGAAGAATATAATCAGTTAAAAGGAAGTCCAAGTGAATCTCTTCGGCAATTTCATGACCGATTCAATCAAGTTTATCATTCTCTGCCGCTGAATATTAGACCCCCCTGATTTAGCTCTAGTGCATTATCCAAGAGATTTTGACCGAGAAATAGAATTTCGTTTAAGAGAAAGGAGCCCGTCCAATATGAAACAAATGCAGGACATGGCAGTGGACATAGAGGCAAATCTGAAAATCAGGGAGGAAAAGCACAAAGCAGAGCAAGAAGAAAAACTTCATGATCTGTTACAAAGGTCAGAGGAAATGATCACAATGAAAGTGGAATGTTTAGAGCACCATAACACATATGTTTTGCAAGAGGAAAGTAATGACATTCATGAACAAACCTACCACAAAACAGATGACATATTCGTATAGCCATACATGATGGAGCAATCTCCTGATATACTACATGAATATAATACCTTCTCTTCTTTCAATTGCTTGCCAAAATACGATGAGTATGATGATGATGATGAGCCTAATGACCAAATCAGCCTTGCAGAGGAGTAAGAGCCTATTTTGGCAGAAAGCACAATTCAGGATCAGCAGCCCAAAATCAGTGATCAACGTGCCTATCTCATCTATGAAGTAAAGTAGAAAAGTGCAGAAAATTTTGATTTCAGTAAAGGAACTTTACCTTTATGTGTCGATTCTTTTCAATTTATAAAGGAGAACTATCATGCAGTTAATAAGCAAATATCAGCAAGTGTTGATATTGATCATCTGGAGGAAGCCCAAAACATTGTTCAAAATACATTACCTCTAGTTTTGCAGCCCCAAAGAGCCATTGAATATCAAATCGAGGAAGATTCTAAAACGGTTGTTCGTGACCAAGTGATCCAAGTGGATCCCCCGCCTCTTTGTGTTCAGGCATCTGAGTTTTCCAAAGAAGAAGAGGAGTAGCTTGAGCAGATCAATCAAGGGTCAGATGAGCCTGCTTGTAACAAATTGCAAATATCAGTTCAGGTTTTATATGATTCATGTGCTAACAGGGTGTATGATGAAGTAACGGAGTGCTCTTCTCCATTAGTAGGCTGGGTGCCTCAATATCAAAATGTTGATGATCTCCCTATTCCAAGACATGATAGTGATCCCAAACTTTTGTACAGTTCTTCAATTCAGCCCAGTAATAATGTATATATGTTGCGGGGCCCTTTTGTACATTTTCTTGTTTCAGCAAAGAAGGTTAGCAGTTTTCTGATCTTCTCAAAGATTAACAAAGCCATATCAGATTTCAAGATCTCAGTTTTCTCACGAGCAAGCACAAGCAGCAAAGCTCGTTCGTGCTTATAATACTTAAGTGGCTGCATTGGTTATTTCATTTCACCTAACAGCAAAGTAAGTTCTGGTTAGAGTAGGTAGGTAGGATTTCAGTTTTCTGTTTGGATAGCAAGCTTGCTACAGTTGAAGCCCAAAGTGAAGGCCCTAAGCTCTTCAAGTCTGTTGTCATGTTCATAAATAAAGCAGCCAGCAAAGGAAAGTTTTCAGAGTACAACAACAATTTGAGATCAAGGCATTCTGACCTACTGTTCTTGGCCTTTCACAAGGAAAGGACATCCCCAAGTGGAGCCATTGTTAGCCTCCTACTCATAGCAGGTATTCATTTTTCATGATTGACAGTGGAAGTGCCAAAAATGTTCATCCTTTTCATGCTGCAAAAGTTCCATTTTTGAAGAATTTTCAGTGAAAGGGAGGTCCAAACAGCTTAATCTTGGTCTCCCTAGGTTTCAATTTCCTGTTGTAGAATATAGATAATCATGGTCTATCCAAACAACTTAATCTTGGCAGATTCTTAGATAGGTAGAGAATAAGGGTGCTCAATAGCCTAACCTGAGCCCCTGGATGAAAAAAGTATAGATATAGATAGGAGGTCAGTTAAAAGAAAAAGTTGAAAAGCTGGGTTTGCTAATTCAAGTACACCCAAACCAAAAGAAGAAAAAATGCTAGGTGTATTAGGCTGGGTGGGTAGTTTGAGGTTGCAGAAGTAGATTGGTAATCACTTGTGGTCCTGTCAAGAAGGAATCATCTCATTTACGACATTGGCACCATGGCAGTGACTTGATGGTACAACAGTGGAAGCATGACTAACTTCCCCTTCATTCCCCCAGTAATCATTTACTAACATCCCCTTGAGGACCTTGGGATCCACCCAACAAGTCCTGTTTTCAGCTCATTTGTGTGGAATGTCAAGTTAAGTTTTGACTTTCCTCCATGAAAAGAAGCCACATTTCTTGCGTAAAATTTATCTTTACACAATCCATCATTTCCCTTACATTTTCACTCCACCAAGTCATACTAACTCCTAACTTTATTATTTAGCTCCCTACTTATCTCCCCTTCCCCTACTAAAACTATGTTAAACAACTCCCCTATATATACTTATCCCCTCCCCGTGGTTGAAAAATAACCATATAGTATCCCTTGGGAATTACTAAGTCTGCCTGAAATTTAGTAAGAACCCTCCTTTGTTTTAAAAAAATCCGTCTTTCAATGCCTTTGGACTCCTTCCATGGCATAAAAACCTCCCTCCGATCTCATGTTTCCCCTTTTCCCCAAGTAAAAAACCCACTTTTCTAAAGCCCCCCCCCCCCCCCCTCGCTGAATTAAATAATCAATAAAGCGGCGCGAGGGCCCCGTCCCTATCCTTCCGCCACCTTACCTGTCCCGCCAGTCGTCCGATTGCCCGCGCCCTAAGATCTACGGTGGGCGGGTCTTTTCCTGCCCCGATGTGCCGAGGGTTAGCATCTGGGAGATGGGTGGTTTTCCCGTCATACTCCCGCCACGCGTCGCCCTCCCGGCTATGGCAGAGCCCCCTCCCCTCAAACCACCTTTGCCCAAAAGCGGTGCGCCCAAAACCACATACCGCTTCCCCCCTGCGTGATGTAAGCACCACGTCGCCCTACCATGTCACCCTGCCACGTCACCTTGCTGACGTCATCATCCGTACTGGGTCCCACTGCTGACATCATGCTGACGTCACCCATCGTACCGCTGACGTCACCCGTCGTACCACTGACATCATCCACCGAAAGGAAAGCGCGCAAAGGTGAAATTGATGCTTAGGAGGCCCGGAATCAAAAACTGAGGCAATTTTTGATACACGATTAGCGCAATCGAGTATCACTAAGGAAAATAGGCCAAAATTGAAAGCCTCAATTTACAGCAATTATTTTTGCTTGGAAAGGGCCGAAAAGGGGTGATTTGACAGTTTCAAGCCTATCAGAGGAAAGATGAAGCCCCGATTCAATTAAAAGAGTATTAGTGAAGCGGAAAAGAGTATTAGATCGACTCTATCACAGCAGGAGCATTAAAGACCATCCAAACAAAGTCAATGAATACCAGAATAGAGTTAAAGGCCATTAAAGCTGAGTCATATCGGATTTAATAAAGAATCATCATCACCTAAGAGCAGCAGAACCGACTAAGAGGTGCAGATAAGAAATGGAGGGAACAGTTATTGCAGATTGGACAACAGAGCTATCAAAGGATGCCACATAGCCTCATTTTTTAAGCCGTTGCCCCGAGCGCAGCATTAGATAGATATTTTTGATTACTTGCAAGAGAAGTTAGGTTAATTACATTTATTGCCTTAGATCTTCTATGAGATCTTTTTGTAGATATTTTGCCTATAAATACAGCCCTGAACAATGTAATAAGGGTTGGTGGTTGTTGGGTTGATCTCTCATTTGAGAGTTGCACTGTAAAGATTAAGAACTTCTGTAATTAAAGATTGTTGGAATGCTTGCATCTGAACTGGCTCGTTGTGCTTTTAATGGCTGAAGAACTTGGTATGGAATTCTCGTGCTTGCTCACGGTTCAATAAGTCTTTCCTCCCTCTGTTTATCAGTTTATACAAAGCTATACCATATATATATCATAATCTAAGTTGCAGGAAGAAAGAATAGACCAGAACTGGTTTTCATGCCCTCTGTGCTCAATTCGTGTAACTTTTCCATGTTTTCCTTTGAATTAGTGATGAATATGCATTCTTAATTGCGCATGTTTAAGCAGGTTCCATCACATATGAGTGCTGTATAGGAATTCTTCATTGCCCTAGCTAGCCTTCATCCATTTTCCCTCTTTGGCTGGATGAGAGATTCTTAATTGCCTCTCATCCCCTGAGCTCCATTTCATCCTTGTTCCAACATAAATCATTGTGCCATGTGTAGCTATCATGCTCCATATTCCCCTCTTCTACCAAAGAAAACACACCCTTCAGTTCACATTCATGGACTCCATGCCCAACGGTTTGAACTTCTTACACTTTGCATGCCAACTCTGCTTGAACAGATCAACCATCCCATCAATCAAAATCAAAATCCATGTGCATCATATCTAGCCTAAAATCATCCCTTAAACAAAGCTAAATCCTAAAGAGAGAGCCCTCTCTGACTGCTGGTAGGCTAGAACATGCAGTCCAAAGCTTGGTTTGTGGTTACCTCGGCCGTATTCCCTTAGGTGTCAAAGGGAACAACCTGAGTGATAACAGAGTCTTCTCATTGATCACGACTATAGTGCATTAGCTTGGGATCTTCACCGAGTAATGCTATATCATGAAGCATTGTAATATATTTTTCTAATGAATGATTCTTTTCTTCTTTCGATTTTCTTTTAGTGTTTTCGTTCTTTGCTCTGCAAAGCTGTGTGTTCAACCTTTACTAACTATATTCATCTGTGCAGGTTTTCTAACACATTTACAATATCGTGGAATATGAGATATATTTTAAGGCATAGGATTTTATTAAGACTTATTTTAATAAATAAATATTTTTTAATTTTTTAAGTTATTTATTAAAAACAAAAAAAACAAAAAAACATAAAACATAAAATAAATTAAAATTATGGTAGGAATTAAATTTATGGGTTTTATAAAAAATATATATAAAGTTTAAGAGTTCATAAATGAGTTCTAAATTTGAGAAATATTATGATAAAAATGCAGAAATTTTAGTTATCAAACTTCAATATAGTTATCAAACTTAAAAAATTTGGGTGACAATTTTTCTTTTAATGGAATCCGAAAATTATTGATTGATTCACTGACTAACTTAAAACCAAACCTGCGATCAAAATAACTGGCCAACAATGGTATGGGTATGAAGCGGAACGTGCGATCAAAATCACTGGCCAACAATGGTATGGGTATGAAGCGGATCCAACATTTGAAGCGTTAAATCAAAATATGTTACATGACGTACCTCCCCTTTATCAATCATATTTGTGAGATAACAGTATGGATAACCTAACGTACGTATACTGAGTGCACAACCAGAACGGCAGCGTCATGTTGCAATGGAATATAGACTGCCATGAAATTTCTGGTATTATTTTTATTCCTACGTATGCATTCAGATGAAATTTAAACTAGGGTTCTGCTCAATCCAGCTCAACTGAATACCATACGGAAACCGAAGGCATCAAACTTTAATAAAGAGATGCAAAGTGCAAGGCAGACAGAGTCCTGGAAGTGAGGTCCCTTTACCTTAATAGTCTTTCTCATGATGATACGGCTGAAACTGGGGTGCTTGTTCAACAATCTAAGCCACCATATCTTTAATTAGGCCGATAGGCCTTTCTTTGAAACAAGCTTTCGTCGTCCTTTTCATTGCTAGGTTGACACGTGGCGTCAAATTTGGTTCCAGCAAAACGCGATTTGCAGAAAAAAGTCTGGGGATTTTTCCTTGGTTTGGGGATTTTTCCTTGTTTTATTTTTGGTATGATGCTGGGCAAGCGTTGGAGGCCCATCCAGAAGCCGCAGAACAAGTTTCGTCTAATGTCTTCTCATAAAAACCGAGACCCGAGCTCCTGTAAATCCTCTGCATTTTTTCCTTGGTTTGGGGATTTTTCCTTGTTTTATTTTTGGTATGATGCTGGGCAAGCGTTGGAGGGCCATCCAGAAGCCGCAGAACAAGTTTCGTCTAATGTCTTCTGATAAAAACCGAGACCCGAGCTCCTGTAAATCCTCTGCATTTTTCCTGTTCACCGGTGCAGAGATTCAATTAACGCCCAAGTGCAAACCAGCTTTTTTCGAGGCCTCTAGCTTCACCGATTCTCCGGGTTTTCATGCTCCAGATTTTCTCAGTGCTTGTTATCTCTGCAGGCGGCAGCTGAGCCACGGGAAGGATATATACATGTACAGGTGTGTGTCCATATTTTCAGTTTTTAAGACAAGTCAGGACTTCAATAGATTTATCGTGTATATGTTGCGATTATGATTTTCAGATACCCATCTAAACCCTGGTTAACACTGGTCTGGTATACACTTAGAGGTGGTGAAGCTTGATGTCGAGATTCTATACATATGTTATATAGGCCCATTTAATCCCATGGTCTGATATGCACTGCAATGTCAAGAAGCTTTATGTCAAGCTGTTTTACAACTACTGTAGGCAGCTCTTTAATCCCTGGCCTGGTATGCATTTTGGGTTTGCGAATCTTGGTGTTCCAACAATATTTTGGAGTGTTCCAAGCTCTCGGTACAACTGCTTTACAATATCTTCTAATGATCTGTTTGCTTCTAGCGTTGCATCTTGATAATCTCTATCACAAGAGCTTGAGGGCAATAGGGATTGATTTTCTTTGCAGGGCCTTTCATTTTCCTGGTGTTCCTTTTTCAAGCTCTTGTACAGTTCAACTTTTTCCATGATAGATGCTGGTGTTCCTTGCCGAGGCTATTGCCAAGGGATTGTCTAGGGTGTTCGATACTATCTTGGGCAAGCCTTCATTGACTACATCCCAAGATTCATTTTCTTGCTGCTCGTTAAGCCTAGCCTCACCTTATGCTTGCTTTTATAATATCTCATTTGGGAGCCGCTCTTATCCCTGTTTCTTTCTCTCTTTTCTTCCCTCTGTGTCCGTTATCTTTCTTCCTTTTGCATTTCTACTATGTTTTTTTTGTTTCTTCTCCCTCTCCTTTTTCAGCCTCTCTTTCTTATTTTGCATTCTACTCTGCTTTTTTTTGGTTTCTTCTCCCTCTCCCTTTTCAACCACAGATCTTCCATCAATTTCTTTTGCTTTTCCCTTTTCAACGGGTCTTCATTCAATTTCTTTTCCTTTTCAACGGGTCTTCATTCAATTTCTTTTCCTTTTCCCTTTTGGCCGATTCCCTCTTTCTCTCTATTTTCTTGATAGCCTTCTCATCCTTAGTGTGCTTCCCTTTGGAAGGTTCTCCTAATGTGAGTTCGGCACCTGTTGAAGAAACTGGAGGTTGAAGAAACTGGACAATGAACAAGCAACTGCCGAAGAAACTGTGAATATACAAATATACCTATATCCTGTGGATCATCTTATGAAGAAATTTCATGACCAGTCTCTTCTATGGAGTTCTCTTGGCCAGTCTCTTCACCTTGTGCCCGTTCTCTTTCTTCTTTTGCATTCCACTCTGCTTCTTCCTTTTTTCTTTCTTCTCCCTCTCCTTTTTCAACCACAGGTCTTCCGTCAATTTCTTTTCCTTTTCCCTTTTCAACCACAGGTTTTCATTCAATTTCTTTTCCTTTTCCCTTTTGGCCGCTTCCTTCTTTCTCTCTCTTTTCTTGATAGCTTTCTCATCCTTAGTGTGCTTCCCTTTGAAAGGTTCTCCTATTGTGAGTTCGGCGCCGGTTGAAGAAACTGGATAATGAACAAGCCACTGCCGAAGAAACTGTGAACATACAGGTATACCTGTATTCTGTGGATCATCTTGTGAAGAAATTTCATGACCAATCTCTTCTATCTTGTGAAGTGGATTCTCAAGTAGCAACTGTTGAATCAACTGTGAATATTCATAGCAACTACTTCAATGAAACCACTTCCACACTCACGACACAACATTCCCATGCCAGTTTCCGAGTTATCTTGTTGATCCTCCACCGCCAATTGGAATTATAAGAATTGATGTCTATAATTAAATAAGCCTCTCTCTGTTCTGAATTCCCTCTCCAGTCTCCGCTATCTTTTGAAAATCGATGAAGCTTGGCTATCATTACTTTCGGCTTCTACCCTAAGAAACAACACATGGTTTGCCACTGTTGAGTAAAAATGACAAGTTGAAGGCTATTTATATCATTTGTTTAGCTAATGTTAGGGAATCCAAATACATCAAGCATGGAAGAGGATATATACCAATAGTTCATGGGGGGGAATACTATCGAAAAAAAACCTGCAAGAAAAACTGTAAGCAGGCCACTTTCATAAGCCTTCTCAACTCGCAATAAGGTATTCTTGGTAAAGGCAAAGCACATTTAGAGTAAAGCACATTTAGAGTCGGACAAATTGTATAGCAGCTAATTAACTGAAGTCTTTGGTTTCCTTATTTTTGCATGGGTTATGAGCATTATTTTGATCACATATTGTTCTCTCAATATGGTATTCAGCAGTTAAAAAGCTGCCCTTATTGATCATTGGATGATGTTTGCTGTTTTTTAATCAGAATTTCCTTTTTATTTTATCATGTTGACATGTCCTGAGTGAACGCTGAAGTGGGACGAGGTAGCGAGAGAAAACTGTCAGGTTGTTGGTTTATCCTTACACCTGATATGGTCATCCTTACATTTCCAGGACAACCTGTCTTCATTTCATGTTATATATGGTCTTGATCTCAAGGCCTTGATCTGAAGGTATTTTTCACCCTGTAATTTCTCTTGCCAGGAATTTTCACACACATATTTGCATGTTTATATGCTCAACAAAAGTATACAAGATAAGTTCAATGGGATTTGGTATGCATCCATCATTGAGTTATAGGATGTGAGACCACAAGGTTTACATGTCCGTCTATGCAAACTGTTTTATCCTTTGTTTAGAGATGCAGTAATAAAAGCTTACCTGGTTTTGATATGGATCCATTTTCGATTTATACAGAATTTGAGGTCACTGGGTTTTGCATATTGGTGATCAAAGTTCTTGCATGTGCAATAATTATGGAAGGATATAATATGAGAAATTTCATGACACAAAAATCAATGTAAAGTCCTGCTTTCAGTTTTAGTAAATTGATGTAATTTTAAAATGGCAAGACATTTGTTTCCAGCAACCAATGCATATTGACTGGAGGGTTATTGTAGCAGGCAATATCAATGTCTCCACTTCAAAGATGTCAAAGTTGGTATTTGCCTACAGTATTTGTACGTGAAAGGATGACGTCAAATGTCCAAATCTTTCAGTATTCTCCTGAAGATTATGGCACTACAGAACAGAATTTCTGTCATTATTATATCAAATTGTACTCAAATTAGACCGAGTAGGAGGCGCTTGTTAGTCTATAAATTACAATCTGGTTTTAGCTAATGTGCATCAGATTTTGATAAAAAAATAGATGGTTCTTTAAACAGTTAAAGCACTGAATCGGGTCATATAGTTGAATACAGATTTAGAATGTTACAGAAAAGGTTTACAGTTTGGTGTAAAAGACTGTACTTTCTTAATATCTTTTGAATGTGACCTTATTTTTGTATGGTTCAAGGTAACAAAGGTTAAACAATCAAAATTTAGGAGCAAATTTGGTAATATTGATATCTCTGCAGATTTCAGACCTGAAGTCAGTACCGACTGGATAAAGTGACCTTCTTGTCCTTGTAAATTAAAATGACCTTTATTTCACATTAAAGTGAATGAATACAATCTGCACATGCATTGGTAATTTGGTACTATGACTAATAATGCCATGAATAATGCATATGCGATTGAATAGTTTTTGGATAGATTCTTATACAAGCTATACATAAAAGAAAGGGCATAAAATAGTTTTTGACCTTGCCTGTTCATGTTATACCAGAAGATACCAGCTATTAACTTGGGAAGAAATGAGGAGTAGGTTTAGAACAGATGACCTCAATTTGATGTAGCACAGTTATGAATTTAGTTTGGACTGGCTTGAATTGATGTATCAATTAGTGAACAAGTTATATTCCCCAAGTCCACATTGGTCTGACAAACCCCATATATACACTTCAGCTTGATTGACGTGTGGTTTCACAGATCAAATAGGTTTACCAGGCTGTGTATTGCACTGTTCAAAGATTAAACCCAAATTTCAATACTCACTGAATGGGAAGACATAAAATTACAAAGCTCAGCCTTTCTACACTCTGGTTGATTTCTGTAAAACAAGAAAAAAAAGCAACAATAGGCCAAGAGAAGGAAAGACTCTTTGAAAGTTAAATGCTCTTCGGAAGGCCTGCATGCAATATGCAAATGACGGTATTGCATTTTTGTGGCTGGTTTGAATAAACAACAGGTAAGCACACCTGATAGTAGAAATCATCAAATTGTGTACTGTTTAAAAAGATGTCGAAATTTAGCACTATATACTGGGAATGGCGAAGCCAACTCCAGTGAGCAATGTAGGGAATGAGGTTCGGAGGAAATTAGCATTCATATGCAGTAGCCTTATCGGTTAAATATGAATTGGGACTGCTTGGTGGTAAAAGTACAACTTTATTTCCAGGATAAAGTTCTGAGTATAATTTAATTTTGGGATTGAAATGCTGAGTTTAAATTTATGATTGGAAACTTTTATTTAATAGTTTTATAATTATAAATTTATTATATTTTTATAGGTTTTAATTAATATATAATTTTTTTATACTTTTAAAATAAAAGAAATATATATTTAATCTTGATAATTAAATAGTAAAATATTATACCCAGTTAAAAATAAGTTGAAATTTTTAATATAGTTTAAAGTTATTAAGATGATTGGTCAGTTTAGGGTAATAAATATAATGCTAGAAGCAGCTGATATAATGTTCTTTTCTGTTAGCCTATTATTTTGCAGGATGTAGATCTCCTCAAGCTTTAACATGAATTGTTGGATGTGTTCAATAAAATTCGAGAACAAGGCACTTAGATCGTTATATACAACTTATGGTGGGACAAAGATTATTAGATAGAGCTCGATTTTGAATCTCTGCAAGGCGACATTCAGATCAGAACGTCGCCTGATGGAAACCCTAAACCCGAAAAGTTATTCCATTTTCTCTGCTAAAACATCGCAGATCACTTTTGCTACTCACTCTGGCCCTATTTGTCCATTTTATATCTCCGCTGTACAAACAATCATTATTCCATCAGTCTTACATGGGCAGGTTGTGGAACATTGCGATTTGGTTGGGGACATGAAATTCGAGAGAGAAAAAAAAAAACAAAACAAAAAGCAACAACAGGGTTGTAATCTATGTGAAGTACTAATGGAACAAACAAGAAACCCTCTATAGAGGGATTCGTGAAAGAAGCACCGCTTATAAATATCATGAAATTTAATATGTACTTCAAGAATCAACTATTGTTCCATTTTGGACATCAAACATGAACCCTGCATTGATGGTTTCAACAATCTCTTCTTTTGCGGATACGTTTAATCTCTATAAGTGGGCAGAGTTTGGCAATTCTGGACACCCTATATATCTCTTGGCAAGCCATTATGGAAATTTTATATTATTAAAGCTCATTACTGTTGTATGAATTATTTTTTATAAATTTAAAATAGTGAGTCTTATTAAAAGCAAGTAGAGGTGTATTGTGTAGTTGTTTTAATAATTTTTTTATAGACTTTAATGTATAATATATTTTTCTAAAATTCCATGAATATGATAATTTTATTGAATAAGTTGTGGAAAATAGTATAAACACCAGTTTTGTCTCCAACGGCCAAGATGATCAGTACGCAACTAACATGTTTACTGAAAAAATTCTGCTATTCTCTTGTAATCTATAAGCCCCCAAAGCTCCTCATAGATCAGATTCAATTCTGTAACTAAATTTTGCAATTCCAATTTAATAATCCTATCGGCCTCTCTTTGTACCTTTTGGGACAATTGCTAGTTATTACTTTTTTTTCTAATAATCTTCGAAGAAAACCTAACGACTATCTCAATTTCATATTAATAAATATTTCAATTTCATATTTTATTTTAATTCCATACTTAAATATGATGATGGATACATAACGCAGTCATATCTCATTAAAGGTTAGAGACTGCCATGGGATATTAATCGCATAAAAGCAGCATAGAACACAAAATGGTGATTAATATTTTAATGTAAAAATATAC